>JALPCE010000296.1:0-29635 GCA_026538705.1 Aureobasidium sp. GC_Fusr_1 | reverse complement strand
TGTAGTATTGCGACGAGCTGTCGGTCAGGGACATGGCGACGGGTCGAGAGTTGAACATGGACGATGTCGATGATGTCGCCTTTCACATGCCAAAGCTCCGGATGCTCAGCGCGTCCGGGCCCAAGCTTCGTCCGCAAGCCGGACTTCAACCGACCGCGGCTTCCTCAAAGTCTGCAATTTTTCTCGTCTCCCAAACTTCTTCTCTCGCATCACAACAAACAACCCGTCGCGCATCGCTACACGCGCACTCGCACGCGCTCGACTCGGCGTTGCTGCCTGTCTTGATTCTGTCGCTTATACGAAGTTGCGCAGACAAGACGGGCAGATGTCCACCAACAGGTAAGCTTGACTCTTCACCCACATCCATCACACCCGTCACAGAGATGAAACAAAATACACGAACAATCCAACTCCTATAGCGTCGTGAAGGATTACAATAACTCTAGAATTACACTGAGACTATCACACAATCACCACCTCTTCTGCTCTTGTTTCTAGCACCATCATGCTAACAACCGCCTGCACAGTCTTTCTCTCTTCTATCATCTTGCGCTGGCCGCATTGGGGGTGTGCTAATCAACAGCACACCCTCTCAATTCTCAAAAGGTTGGTCACACCACAACTCCTGCACACTGCACTCTTTCCCCGGCTTGGGTGATGATATACCGACTCACGGAAAGGCATTCCTCGACCTGAATATACAATGTCGAATCTGTCTAAAATCAAGTTTCAGCCTTGTCTGACTATCTTGCCACAACACTTCTTTTGCACTTCATGACTTTGCTCTGCTGAACAGCCAAGCTAACAAAATGTGCATCAGGTATTTACCCACCACCTCACCCATCGATCCCAGTTCCCCCCTCTCAATATGAAGAAGATTTGAACGAACGGGCGGACAGACTGCGCTTCCGGTTGCCATCCGCTGAAACAAGAGCGTACAAACTCTTGGGATGGTCGGCCGGGAGTTGCTTGTTGAGATTATCGTCAGCTGATTTTTGCGCCCATACACAATTCTTGCACTTCCTGTCTTGTTTGTTACATGTACTAAGACTGGTTTTGTTTAGGTATGCAGCTTCAATCACAGCTTTCGGTCAACTTTAAGCACATGTGCAAGGGCATTCCTCACAATGATGAACATTTTATTCACACTGTTTGATCCTTCCTAAGCCTATATTGTGCTGGTCGGACATGAACACAAAACACTGAAAATTCTGAGAATGTTGAACGGTAATGCTCCTCCTGTCTACATCGGTTCTGACCTTTTGCTTACTGTTGTCGTAGCCCATAACACTTGATGCTTGTTGACCATTGCCATCATGACTCTCGAGTCTCTTGCTGACAATGTCTTCGTTAGGTATGCAGTTTGTTCTCTAGACAACAACTTCCCATCATCATTGCATGATGATCAATATTCACGCTGTGAACGGTTTGCCCGTAACGAAGGCTTATCCGTTGTGGACATTTATAATGATTTAATGGTATGCCTTTTCACAATGATCTGGAATTTGTCATGGTGCTGACTGTCAACAGAGCCTGACTGCAATCACGCATCCTATCTTGTTCAACTGAGACATGGAAGGCCATTACTGATTGCCTGGCATAGGTCAAGTACTTTCCCACTCGCCAATCCTTCTGCCTCGTCAAGCTGTAAGTTGCCACCTTATGCCTACACACCTTCACCCTTTGCACAATGATGAATAAAATGATATTTCGCTGTGTTCTTACTGAGACACGTCTTTGAAGATACTATCACCTTGGAGAACTGACCTTTGCCCCTCTACACACCTTCCATCCACTTGAATATCTTGTGGATTATGTTGCTGACCAGTAACAGATCTTTTCAACCAAGTTAGCAATACCTTCCAATGAAACTTCTTTTTCTTCAAATTTTCTCGTTCTTCCGTGACTCTGTTGTTTTGCTTCTGCGTGCCTTGCATCGTCATCCACGGCAACTTTGGACCTTGTCGGCGTGGTGAAGCTTTGGTCCACGAACAACGACTTCCCTTGTTTATCCACATTCTTCGACACCATCCACGCTTTGCTTGTCCTCGACTCGGTCAGAGATCCATCGTCTTCACACCTTTGTCTTTTCATTGCTGTACTGCAGGTCTGAGCAAGCGTCTTCCACGAGTCCTGTACGCAGCGCAACGTCCTTTACATATTCTTTGCATCCCTCACTCAAGAAACCGCGCTGCCACGTCCATTTGCCAGACCCGCACCTCCGTTGTTCACCTCAACCTCTTTCGATCGGTTCCGCACTCAACGACACACGACACACTAGAGTCTAGAGGCTTGAGATGGCTCCCACCACTCCAGAGACGCCCAAGAAGGCCACCCCTGGCAAGAGGGTGTATGTTGCTCGCTCCGTCCATCGTTACTCTCAACTGACACCTGCAAGCCTCAGCACTACCCTCCCCTCACCTGCCAGTCCTATCGCTCGCGTGCGCAAACCGCAGAGAGATGCTCCCGAGTAAGTATCATGTTTCACCACCTTTTCTGCCATCCACCCACTGACAAAGCATACTAGCTTGGGCAGTGAAATGGTGGTTGTGCTCCTAGGAGACGGTCCCAAAGACCTCCGCCAAACCAAAATCTTCCACAGAAACCTTCTCATGCCCGTCTCTGGCTTCTTCTCCAGAGGCCTTACCTCTGGGTTCAAAGAATCAGAAACCAAAGTCTTTGAATTGGAAGAAGAAGACTCTGCCACGTTCTCGGTGTTTGAGCAGTGGGTTTACAAGGATCGTCTGTTCATCAAGAAAGCCTCTACCGTCACTGCCTCTGCTTCTTCTGTATCGGATGCCGAAGACGACGATCAGCAGGAATGGGAATGTTTGCCACGTCTCTATACGCTCGGCGAACGCCTCGATGCTCCAAAGTTCAAAGACGCGGTCATGTCGGACATTATCGAAAAAGTCGCAGAGACTGAAGTGATGCCAGACAATTGGGCCTCGTATGTGTATCAAAACACCGTCTCGGACAACGCACTGCGTCGCTTGATTGTCGATTTTCATGTATTTGCTCACCAGGGCAGATTGTTGAAGAAGGATGCCTGTCCTGATGCTGTAGAGCCCGAGTATGCGTTTTTTCACGATGTGGTGCAGAGGATTGCTGAAGTGGAACTGGGCGTCTTTACTGCTGGTGGCGAGATGCCTTGGGCTGATGCTTGTGTTTATCATGAGCATGAGCAGGGTGCTTGTCATTTGGCTGCTGCTGAAGAGGATGCCATCCATACTGTCTACAGTCTCTATGGAGCCCATGAGACGCCCCTCAGACGTAGTGCCAGGTCTGTACTCACCCCATTCTCACGCAACTCGTCGACTAACGCCATTTCTCTAGACGCTCTTGCCCAGTTCGAGGTGTTTGAAGTCAACGAGCCTCCTCTGGGTGTCGCATTTCTACTGGACAGTGCTCAGGCCGTCTACTTCTCGCAACCTTTCGTCTCTTAAAGTATTGATTGGGGTTCTCTCCGTCAAATCAATTATCTCAACCGCTGAAAGTTGTGCATGGTCCGCGAGACAAAGGAAAGGCTGGGCATTCGTTCTGGCTACAACTGAAGCCGCAAAGGTGTATCACAGTGTAGGTTGGAGTGAGAAGAAACAAGAGATGTTTGATGGAAAGCAGAGGGTATGAATGAATGAAGCTATGATGACGACTTTATAACGCATGAGAAATGATAAGGAACGAGATGGAAAGGGAACAGAGTGTTACAAAAGGAGAAAGTCGGCGTCGTCTGTATCATACAAGGAAAGGAGTTCGACTGGCTTCGTAGGAGCATAATCATGGCAAGCGGACTTACATATTAATCACCCGAACTTCGTTATGTCTTGCTCTCCCGAAACGTATCGTGTCCTTCAGCCTTCCTCTTCCTCCTCTCCTCATTCTTCAACCTCTTCCTCGCCTTCCTCTCAACCTCGGCCAACTCTTTCTCTTTGTCGATTATAGCAACCATCTTCTCAGCCATCTCCTTGTTCTTCACCCCCTCAGCCTCAATAACACCAAGCGTATACCCCAAAGCATCATAAACCTCCTTTGTCCACAAAACTTTGTCTTTCCTCACACTGCCTCCTTCATCTTTTATTCCTTGTGCCAGCAAGATACGATCCCACTCGTCTTCACCCCTGGCAATTGCCATCTGTGCTTCCAGTGCGGATTTGTGGTCTAGCCGTCTTTGACGGGCGAGGATGCGGGATTTGAGGTAGTGGGATAGTGCGGCGGGTTGGGGCTTTGTGAAGCGCAGGATGGGGATTTTGTTGGCCGAGACGAGGGTGGGGATGCGGCGGCGGGAGGGTAGGGAGAAGGCTGGTCGCGGGTGCAGGGATAGTGCTGTCCCTTGCGGTGCGGCGGGTTTGGTCTCTTGCGTTGGCGAAACAGCGAGTCTTGACGAGGCAGGTGTGGTCCGGAGAGCATTGGGAAGGCGTGATAGCAAGGTGTCAAGGTACGAGGTGCTGGGTTTGCTGCCGGCGATTGAGGCGTCTAGATGCTGCAGTGCCTATTTTTCAATCAATGAGCGTCAGAACTGACAAGTCTGAAGTAACAAAGAGCAAGACATACCTCATAGCCGCCGGCAAAGCTGGCCCGTAAGGTGTTTTGGCTCGTCACATGTCTGTTCCTTGCAAAGCTGTTCTTGACGACAGCTCTCAAGGTAGAGGCTTCAAGGGGTGGTGGTGCAGCTCGACATTTTGTCAAGAGGGCGCGGTAGAGAGCGATTGCTGTGCACGCTAAGCATCAACGTCATGTTCTTGTTCACATGAATCATACCTGTCACACGATGCACGCCGGACTTGTGAGGCGCGAGGAATGCTGGCATACCATTCTATCGGTTCGCGATCTTGTCAAAGAAGAAGGAACCAAGTGTAGCATGACGCGTGGGGAAGATTTGCATCCACCAACATCTTCCACGTTTGTTCCATTGACATCGCACGGGCGCTATAAGCAATCAAGACTCGAGAACATGTGTGCCTTCCTCACTCGAGAGCCTTCTTCACGAGACAAAGATAGAAGAACTTTGAGTGTAGACATGGTTTTTGAGGCAGAGAGGACAGGCCAGCCCAGCCTGCAAGAACAGAATGCGCATTGTACATATGATATACCAAGTAGAACCAACATCGAAAAAGAGACCCCCAAGAATGTCCGTGTGTGTATCCACCATCCACCAGAGTCTTGCGCCCGCTGAAAATGCACCAAATCCTTTCCATAAGCCCGCTCACCTCCATAACATACGAAAACTCAAAGTCAAGTTCAACTCTCACTCACCCAAAGACCAGGGCATTGAGGATATGTCCCTCCTTCCAGCTCGTCTGGCCCAGAGGCTTGTGTTCTTCGAGAATCTTGCCCATGTACGCCAGCTTGATCTTTTGCTCAACGCCAGCCTTCTCTTGCACCTTCTTGACCAAGACAGACACCTTTTGATTCGTGCCCATCTCGACAACCACATCGGTACCGCGATCGCTCAGTCGTGCTCTGACAGACACCATCTCGCCCATCTTCTCTTCACACACAACGCCCTTTTCGGCCTCAATCTCGTCCTCCGACTCTTCGTTGATGTCTTTACCTTCGATCTGGGGCTCTGCGACGAGATCCTCGGGGTCGGAAACCACCCAGCCAGGAATCTCGTACAGCAGACCCTTGTCGTCATAGACACCTCCTTTCTTCTGTCCGCCTCTTCTTCTCTCAACACAGAACTTGCCCGTCGGGCACGTAGCACCGCTGGCATCGAGGATAGTTTGCGCCGCACTCAGGTCGCCAGATCGAAGAAGTTCCGAGACCTGCTTCATCGCCGCCCACATCTCGGGTCGTCCGCTGACTCTGGTCTCGAAGAAGGCTTCGCGCTGTCTGGCGAGTTCCGATGGCGTCCACGGCGTCAGTGCGAGTTGAGGAGGAGAGCGCTTGACGGTAGGTGCGACGCGCAAGGGCTGGTTGGGTCGATCGAGTAGTTCGGTGGGGGTGTTTGCCGAACTCGTGCGTGAGGGTGCAGCGCGAGCAGTCGTGGACGAGGGATCCAATGTCGCATGACGGGCAGCGCCATCATGGTCTTCCGTGGCCGCAGCCCGGGATTCGCGAGACAAGCCACAGCCCTTGACAACAGTCAGTATACCTTGTCGCTCGCAGGTCAGAGAAGCGCATACCATTGTGTTTCTCACGATCTCATAATTTGCCCGAATAGACTTTCTAGTATGTTTCTTCGCCTCTTCTGGACAGAGACAAGGTTGAACGAATGTCGGTAAGCGTTGATATAAATGTGGTTCGAAAAATGTTGTCGCGTCGTTGTGCTTGTGAGATTACGCCGGATGGGAACTGGAGGGGTCGGGGAGAAAAGGGCGTTCACGGTCGGCAGTCGAGAATGCGTTGAATATGTGGAAAGCAAGGTGACGGCAGGCAAGAATAAGAAGGATGCCAGAACCGAAAAGGCAAAAGTCCAGGCGAAGGCAAGGCCAAGTTAAGTTACAAGAATGTCTTGGGCCGGGATTAATTAGTCTGGTAGAGATTTAATCTTTTAAGGGGCGCGCCGGACGAGGGTTAGGCTCTCCAGCTGAACTGACGGCTGCCGGCAAAAGGATCGAAGATGGCCTTCTTGCAGACGACATGCAACACAACAGGACCAAAGGCACGAGGTGAGAGATCACGGCGGGAACCTCGCCGTGCTTCCCCTCCTAAATTTGGCATCGACATGCGGATACAAGTCGTCATAAATCATGGCCGGCCAATGACTTCACATCTGAGCCGTGAGCCGCCCGTTTCCCGAACTTTGTTCTGGTCAGCCTTGTCCGAGGAACGTCGACTCGTCGACTCCGTTTCAGCTGCAAAGTCCATTCAGTTCCGCGGTTTGTCCCTCGACCGAACACTCAAGACGAGTATGTTACACACCCTCACAGAGGTCCGCAATACGGCCATGCGATCTGCTCAAATCACAAACATCGCGACCACGGTCTCGGGGCCTTGCGGAAGCACTTACTACGCCACCTTTGAGCCTTCCTACTCACGAACATCCAACCAGCTGAATTTGAGACACCCTCGGCACCTGGTCATGACAAAAAGACACAAGACAATGATGTAAAAAAAAAGGACAAACTTTCTATGAATCGATTATTAGTTGCAGAGCGAGCATATGCCTACTTCCCCTCTCCTCCTCTTTTCGTTATCAAGTAAAGTGGACAGGGTATCACGGGTATTCGCAATCAAAAGACAAAGTACCAATCGATAAACAAACTTGCAGGAAACCCAAAAGATCAACAAAGCAGAAAGACGAAACAAAAACCAACGCAGTAAACATGTCCGACAACAAACGCAGCTTTTTCTGGTGGAGATCATCCTCAAAACCGAGTCCGAGTGAAGGGCATGAGTTGGGTATTAAGCAATGAGGGCGTTTCGTGGCCAGGAAAATCCAACGATAAGCGCCATCTCATGTCTGAAACAAAACAAGCACAGTGAGAGGGGGTATCTGTATGTCAAAAAGAAATAACACATCAAACCAGTTGCAGCGATCGACGCACTCGCAACGGTGAAGATGGGTCTTCAGCGTAATCGCTGGCCCACCAAATCGTCCTTCGAGGCATGCTACGCAGCGGCGGACACGGTGGGGTTGGAGGGAGTGTGCTGCGTCTCGCTGACGGGAGCGACAGTCTCGACGGCCGACTCTTCAACTTTGGGCTCAGCGACAGCGGGGGTGTCGACGACGGTGGGCTCGGTGGCAGTCTCGGTGGCGGGAATGGCAGGGATAGGCTCAGTGAGAGCGACGTTCTCCTTCTTGACGGGACGAGCAGCCTGAGACTTGGTGCGGAAAAGACCAGTGACCTTACCGAGCATCGACTTGTCCTCTGCAGGGCTCTCGGCGTCAGTCTTCTCCTTCTTGGCACCACCGAAGCCACCGAAGTACGACTTGCGGCGGCTGTCCTTGGGGGTACCGGTCTTGGGGGTCTCGATCTTGGTCTCGGTAGCGGGAACAATGGGCTTCTCGGCAACGACCTCGGTGGCAGCGACAGGAGCCTCGACAACAGGGGCAACAACGACCTCATCATCCTTGGGAGGGACGGCAGGAGCGTCAGTAGAGGTGACAGGAGCAGGGCTCTTGGATCTGGCCTTCTTCACCAAGCTGTCGAAGAAGCTTGACTTGCGCTCGAAGTTGGGCGTGACGAGAGGAGACTCGACCTTAGCGGCCTCGAGCTCGGTCTCCTTGGGAACCTCAGTGACGGGCTCAGCAACGACAGGAGCGGCCTCAACTGCGGAAGGGTCGAGGTTGGAGGTCTCGGTGGTAGGCTCAGGGAGGACGGGAGGCTGGGCCGAGACGACGGTCTCCTTGGGGGGGACGACGGGAGCGACCTCGCTCTCCTTCTTCTCGCTGGTAGGGCTGCGGACCTTGTCGAAGAAAGCACCGAACAGACTGCTACGCTTGTTGGTCTTGGGTCTCTCCTCGGTCTTCTTCTTCTCCTCAACGGGCTTGGAAGAGACGCTGTTGACAACAGGCTTCTCCTCGACGGCGGCAACCTCGACGGGCTTCTCCTCGGCAACGGCGGCAGCCTCAAGAAGAGCAGCACCCTCAGCAACGGGAACCTCCTCGACATTGGCGGGAACCTCAGTAGTGGGCTCAACGACAGACTCGATGGGCTTCTCCTCGGCAACCTTGGTCTCCTCGACGGGAGCTTCGATGACACGGGCAGCTACAACAGTTAGCGTCGTTCACAAAAAAACATAGGCATAGATCGACTTACCAATAGCTTCAGCCTCAAGAGGAGCAACAGTCTCAGCAGCGACGGGCTCCTCGACGGCCTCAGTGGCGGGCTTGTCGGCCTCGATGGCCTTCTCTTCGGCCTTCTCCTCCTTCTTCTCTTCCTTCTCGGCATCGTGTTCGGCCTTCTTGCCCATGATACCACCGAAAAGGCTGTGACGCTTACCGTTGCGAGAAGCAGAGCGGCTCTTCTTGGCCTTCTTTGCGGCAGCCTCGGCGTCGGATGAAGATGAGCTGGAGGTAGAAGTGGCACGAGGTCTGGAGGCGTCCATGCTCTTGCGGCCGGCACCGGTGTGAGGAGCGTGAGACTTGACAAGGCCGGCGAGGGTCTCCTTGTAGGACTCGCTGGAAGTGACAGTGTCCTTGTTGGCCTTTGCCTCAGTCATGGCCTTCTCAATGGCGACGAACCAGGCATCACGCTCGGCATCGCTGGCAGCCTTGAAGGCGTGCTTGTGGTGGTGAATCTTGAAGGTGAACTCGTGGCCGGTTGCCTTCTCGAGGTCAGTGGCCTCGGACAGGTTCAAAACACCTTGGGGGTGCTTCTTCTCGTCGGCGTGCTTGACAAAGTAGAGAAGGCCCTTGCCGGTGTGGCTTGACCAGGCAGCGGTAGCGTTGCCGGTCTCGGGCTTCTCACCACGAAGGTAGGTGCTGAGGTTGTCGACCGAGACGGGCTCCTCGCCCAGCCAGAAAGTTCTCTTGGAGAACTTCAAGCTCCTGCTCGCTGTTAGTTTCTGATGTTTGGTTTTGTTTGATGTCAGTGCTTACTTGATCAAACCAGGGGCCTTGTAGCCAAGGACGCCGGACTCGATGGACTTGGTCTCCTCAGTAGTGGCAATGGCAGACTGCTCCTCTGCGGCGATAGCAGCGGCCTCGACTGCGGGAGCAGACTCGGCGACTGGGACCTCCTCGACGGTGGCAGGTGCCTCGGTTGCGATGGTCTCGGCGGCAATGGGCTCAGTCGCAGCGACTGCAGGTGTCTCCTCGAGGACGGGGATCTCGGCCTTGGTCTCCTCGACGGGCTCAACAATGGTCTCTTCGGACTTGACGACAACGGGCTCGGCAATGACAGGAGCGTCTGCCTGAGCGGCAGTGGTGTTGTGGACGTCAGACATTATGGATGGTGAAGGAAAGGGTATGAGGTCGTAAAGCTGGCAGGAGCGAAACAGAAAAAGAGTCAGCTTGGAGATCTTCTGGTGGTGTTATGCCAGTGGTGTGTTGGTCACGCCGACGCGGCAAAAGTTGGCATCGGAAGATGGATACACACCTTGTATTAATTAGACGTAGAGCTGACAAGAAACAAACCAAGGGTCTCCGGCTCGAGCTAACGCCGTTCTGCAGCGATAAGCAATGAAGCTCTGTTTGGAGGAGAGAGGGATGGAGGCTGAGAAGTGGCACAAGAGTAGAGAGAGAAGAGAAAAGATGGTCTGAACAGCAGGTGCAGAGGAAGAAAAAGCATGGCCGCATGTGCTTGCAACGAGATTACCTCCTTCCAAGGGGTTGCATGCCGGGTCAAAGCTCCCTAGACCGCAATGCGACAGGCGAAATTTGCGAGGCCATGAGCAAGACGAGGCCAGCAAACAGCTGCGAATGCGAAAACACCTGCCTGTGATTTGCTTTGAATTTGGTCTATCCCGGATAGATTGACTCGTGCGGCGCCGTTTCACCTTCCTAACCGCTCGGCCGCAACCTCGACCAAGAAGCAGAACCAACGGCCTCGACAGAGCATGCTGCCGACTGTCGCAACACTGTGCCCAGCCCTTCCCCTGCTTCTCAAGGGCGCATGATGCGACTCCCAGCCCTCGAGCATGAGATGCGCGACCCCATCCCAATCGCGACATGTGCACATCCGTCCGGCCTGGTCTCGTGTCACCTCGTCTCATGACATGGGTCGAGTCAGATTCGCATACCGCCATTCACCTCTTGACTGGCTCGGCCGATCAGCACTGTACTTCCACTCTCCGTTTGACAGGGCGTTAACGCCATGCCGCAGAATCTCAAACAATAAACACATCACTATTTTCCATCGCCATCTCTGTTTCCCTGCAGCAGCGACACCAGCTTTGTGAAACGCCGGGTTTGGTAAACGGCCAAAGGCGCTTAACATGTGCTCCTTGCGACCGCATCTCTCTTCTATTCTGGTCCTTAACCAGATAGCAGACTCCAATGCCGCCACGACGGCCTTCTTGATTGTTGTTTGGCCCAAACAGAAACACGTCATTTCCCTTGATGGCAGATCTTCAGCTTCGTTTTCCCTCCCGCTCGAGATGCCCCACTTGGTGTCCGCAAGGTGGTGCTACCCGCACGCAGGGTTCGGCCACCAAAGACATCCCAACCTCCAGAAGCCAAGCCTCCTGGCTTGAGATGCTTAATTTACCACCAACTTCACCAGCGGCGCATCCATGGCTCTACTCGGCTGCCTTGTCAATCCGTGAGGCCTTCGGTATCTTGTGTTAGAGAATCCTCATGGAAGGAAAATAGCGGTGACTGCATGGTTAGAAGGTGAAGAAACGTCCCTGCTCGTCCTTCTAGCCTACCAGAGTTTACCGGACTTTTGGCAACATCACAACACACCAATACACCCTTAAAGATCTCACCGACTCTCTGATGTGGTTCCTACTTTTCCCGCCCTGTCTACAACCTCAACGACGATCGGGGATGGCAAGAAAAGGGACTCCTTTCCCAAATCTTAAAGATTTTTTTACGAACTTGGTGGCTTGAGACACAATTACGGGAAACAAAAGCCTGGCTGCACACTATCAGACTACCAACCCCAGCGAAAGAGCTAATTTACCTAACTTAATTCCAATAACTATCAGAACTTCCCACGCCAGACCAGGGCTGGATGTTCTGCTTACATCCACGGCCAGTCATGATCGGTCACGAATGACTTCTCCAATTACTACCACGGCGCTTTGCGACACAAGCAAACCATCGATATGCATGCGTGTCTGCCATGTCCAATGTAACACCTGAAACATGACACCGCATCGCACTCGACCGTTCGTGGACCTTTTTGAAAAAGAGATTAGTTGGGCCGATGAATATTTAGTAAGTCGCACACAGCCGACGACGGCATCTCTGTACCTCCTTCATCACACTCTCACTTCTCCTCTTCATCGTGCAACGACTTTCCAACATTGCCACTACCAAGAGTCCTCAGAGCGTACCCCATTGTGCAATCCGAATCTGTTATGTTTCGAGAGTGCAGCGTATGATACTGCTGAACATAGAACCCTGACTCAAGTATCAACCTCGAAGACTTTGGCCACGAAATCCTGCCTCTCTGGATGTCGAAGACAGTCACGATATGCCTGTAGAAATGCACGATGCTTTTCACAACAGGATGAGTTTGCTGAAAGAGGGTTACCTTAGAACAACTCTATGGCCTCGCCGCTGTTCAAGAAAGCAGATGTGCAATCTTCTAGTTTTGTTTTGTATGATCTGTCTGCGGGAGGCGAATTGATGATGAGGACGCGACTGTCCTTTACACATAGACGGGAAGCTCTGCCATAAACAATCGTCCAGACACAGCGCTTCTCGAATGAACAACGCAAGCACCAGAGACCAAAATAGTGAACCAAGGATCTGATTACTAGAAATGGGATTCCAAGCAACGAACAAACTACTATCCCATTACGCGTACATGTAACCGAATGTTTCTGTTTACCAACACAGCGACAATTGAACCACTTACTCATCATCCATCAACTCCCCAGTACGGAGAATCTTATACGACTTGACTCCTTCGGGCTTCTTGAACCAAGTATGCTTGTGCGCAGCAAAACTCTCCATCTCGGGCGTAGGAATCACAGGCATCATTCCCATCTTGACGATCGCTTTGCCAGGCAACGCATCAACCTTTGACATGACAGGACTGCCGCAAGACAAGAAAAAGTCAGCTACACATTCCAAAAGATCCATACATCCTTCATTGGCAGAACAACTCACTTTCCATCCACACTGCAGAAATACCGGTATACGGGGTTACCGCTATTGGTAGCTTTGTCCTCGTACACCTTCATCGTGCCGTCTCGGTCGTTAATGCCCACTTTTTCCTCTTCCATGATGAGGTTGGCGGAGACCACTGAGCCAGATACTTTTCGGCAGTTTGCGCAGTGGCAGAGGTGGCCGCGCGGTTTTGTGAAGAGTTCGTTGTCGTGGATGGTGACGGTGATGCTGCCGCAGAGGCAGTTGCCGCTCAGTGAGTCCTTGAAGGTGGAGAGGTCGTGGCGTTTCGGGTCGCCTGTAAGGTGTGCCATGATTGCTAGGATAATTGAGGTAAGACTTTTGTGAGGTTGAGAGGATGGTTATATGTTTAGCTAAGTCTGTATTTGTAAGGATGCATGTTGTTGCTCGGATGGAAGCAGAATAAGCTCTGTATTAAGCATCCATCTCCCCCCGCCGCAATTGCCGCAACCCCCGCATATGTTATACCTAGGTATAGTAAGGTTCAACAATACAGCAAACGAGAACAAAACTATCATCATCTCTGTATTGATCATCCATACTACAAAAAATCTATGTACAGAATTCGAGACAAAAGAAAGGTTGGGAAAACGCCACGCTCGCGCACACCTCCCAAGTCAAGCAGAACTGAGATATCAAGACGTGGTACCACAATGCAGACAGCCACCAAAATTTATCTATCCTCAACTCCGAATGATTCAGTGAGGAACCACTTGCTGATTGATACACCGAGGCGGCACTCATAGCCCACCATGCCATGCTAACACATACAAAAGAAGGAGGTATAGTCCAGAGGTACAAGATCGTCAGCTCGAAGACGTATTGCATGCGATCAACTGGCCGTGATAAGAACGTATCTGCAAAACTTAGTAAGAAGGTCCTCTCTCAAAATCGTAAGATAGGTAAACTTACGAAGTAATAGCGTTCATCCTCTCGGCACTCAACTTCATGCCAACCTTCAACATTTCTTTGGCCACTTCAGGCTCCTTCTCTTGCATCCTCTCCCAAGCCTCCAGCGTCAGCAACCAAGCCACGCAATCCATCTCCGCCATCACGGTACTCGTCCGTGCGGTTTCGGAGAAGAAAGGCAACTCGCCGCAAGTGGTACCAGAAACAATGCTTTCATGGTAACTTCCTTGGTCAAGGTCATACTCTGCGCGCAAGATGCCAGACTGGAGAAGATAGAAGCCGTCGGGCTTGTCGCCGCGTGAGTAGAGGATCTTGCCTGCTGGGTAGCTGCGGGGCTCGAAGTAGGAAACGGCGCGGAACCAGAAGTCTTCATTGCGTGTTGTCAGACCCTGGAAGGATTGCAGGATCAGTGGCAGTGGTTGCTTAAAGTGCTTCCAGCGATTGCTGTCGCCGTTGGGTCCACGATTAGATGCCAGAGTCGTCGTGGCAGCCTGGTGTAGGAAGTCACGTCGAGGGGAACCAACATTCATGTCTAGCGACGCAGGTGTCTGGATGGTTAGAGACGAAGGGATATCGATGTTCTCGGCCGAAGCTTCCTTTTGCTGGTTCTGAGCTTCGATACGTTGCTTGTCGGATAGAATGACCAGCATCTCGTTCTCACAGGCTTCGAGCGCACCGTTGAGATTTTCAAAGACCTTTGGTGGTGGGATGGTCGAGTCTTCTACAGGGTCTTCGAAAAGGCCGACCATCTGAAGACTCCTGCCGATTTCACCTTCGATACTTACACCCGCGAGAGCTAGTGTTACATCGCGACGGTGTAAAATACGATTCATTCGGTTGAAGGCCTCGGCTGCCGAAAAGTCGATACCGGCGACGTGAGAAAAGTCCAGAATAAGGTAGCGGATCGGTTCTGTGGCGAAAGCCTCTGCTTCTATCAGGGCTCTGACCTTTTTCTCCACCTTGACAATACTGCCAAAGAAGAGATAACCACCCAGCTTGACCACCCGGATCTGAGGGCCGACCTTGTGGAGATACTCACGTTGACGGGGATGACGGCGTACAGTCGACTCGGCCACAGCACCAGAAAACTCGGCGCGAATGACAGTCTTGCGCGACGTCTGCACGACATATACCAAACAAGCGAGACCGATACCCACAGCGATACCGACAACGAAGTCATAGGCACCCATTACCAACGAGATGATGACGATGGTGGCATACTCCAGACGGTGTAGTCTTCCATAGGTGGTCCAGATGGCTTCTTGCGCAAGATCGATTCCAAGCATATAAATCAAGGTACCGACGACCATGACCGGCACATAACCGATGACGACGGGGCCAGCGACAAGGAGACCGAAAGTGGCCAGAGTTAACAAGTACCCAGCAAGACGGCTGTTGCCTCCAGTCTCGATGAAGAGTACACTGTTGACAAAAGCCAGGTAGTTCTGAATACTACCAACGCATCCAGATAGAGTGTTTGAGATACCATGCATGATTAGCTCTCTGTTGACGCTAACGTTGTCTTCTTGCACAACAATAGCCAGATTGGGCACGTTGATGGGAACGTGCAAGATGCCGAAGAAGGTGAGGGCGAATTGAGTAGGCACCGTCATCCAGATTGCGTTCCAGTCCACAAGATGGAACTTGTAGTGGCTGTAGAAGTTGTAGAATGGCAGACCGGCTTGCGGTGCATCAAAGACCCAGCCTTTACGACGCAAAGTTTCCATACCAAGGTTGGGGACTGCAGCGACAACAATGTAGAAGATAGCAGTGATGGCAATGTAGTATGCAGGGACAAGCCAGGGTCGGTCGTAGTAATGCTTGACGGTCAACAGAAGAATAGCCAGGAAAAGAGGAGGCAGCCAGAGTACGATGGTGTCTGCCTGGAAGAGCTTGTGAAGGACTGCAGAAGTGAACTCGAGGTTGCCATCCAGTCTTGCCGATACCTCGATACCAGTGACAAACAGGAAAATACCAACACCTCCGATACAGCCAGTAAGGATACTATGAGGGAAGAAGTTGACGAGCGTACCCAACTTGGCAGCTCCAAGACCAAGAAAGACCATACCGGTAAGAATAGAGCTCATTGCATAAGAGGTGATGACGGTGGCTCTCAGAGCATCCGGGTTACCAGTTCCCATGCGTCCCATGATCATGTAGGTCATCTTGTGGAAGAAAGGGACGACTTCGATCATCTCGGAACCAACGCCTCCGCTGAAGATGCTCCCACTGGAGTAGGTCAATTGGGCAGTAATGCAACTAACGTAGAACATTGAGACACCATCAGCACCCATGCTGGAGAAGACCTCCTCGCCTAGGGGGAAAAGAATGATTCCATAAGACAAAGCATCCAGGAGGTTGAGAAGGACACCGAGAAAGACCGAGGGTATGACCAGCGCGGGTTTGACAACGACTGTCCTGAAGACTTGCTGCATATCCCACTCCTTAGGGTGCGTCGCGACGCGGTAACCATCGGCTGCCACCTTCCGTAGTGAGGGATAGGCGTGTTGTAGCTTTTGCCACGACTTGACTCGCGGCAGTCTTTGGCTCTCAATGTCAGGCTCATCCTCGTCCTCGGCGCCGTCCAGGGTCTTGTAGGCCGATGCCCGTCTTGACGATGACCTTCCAAAGAGTGGTGTCTCCTCGTCAGCGTCATCTTCACCAGCTTCACTAATAATCAGGCTCGGTACGTCGCTGTAAGGGCGAGGGCGTGGGCGTCGTTGGCCATCGTCCTGCTGCCATAGCATTTCGGGCAGGTTAGAGGACGAAACTTCTGGCGAGACAGGCTCGGATTGCTCCTGGATGACCTCTGGGCGTGTGAGTCCTTTCTGCGGCCGTTCATCATCACCCAAGGACCTTTCTGAATCGACACTCTTTCTGTGGTGGGCGATCTCGAGCGATTGTCTGGGAGACGAAGTCGAATCAAAGCTTCTGCGATGGGCGGATGAGTCCTGCGATTGGCGGTTCGGGGGTTGAGACGGTCGCTGAGCATCCGGGTCGCCTAAGAAGGAGGAGGAGAGCTCGGCCGTCTGTTCGCGCACACCTGAGGAAGAATATTGGAGAGGTTCTGGTGATTGGGGCATTAGCTAGGCTCCGGGCAGGCATTCCTTGTGAACTGGATGTTACCTTGGAAGCCGTGGGCAGCATGGTGGATGTAGGATCTGCTGGGAGTCTTGTACGAGGACGACAGAGCCGAGGCCGAAGCGATTGAGCGAGCTCTTGCTCTGTGGCCAGTAGAGCGTGCAGCCGTGTCCTGGGCGTCGGCGTCTTCCTGCTGGAGCTCGTCATTGGAGAAGGGCAGACGCTGCTGATGCGACGAGGCATCCGATGGCGTGCGGCCACGCTTGAACAGTCGCGACATGGTGCGACCAAAAGACGTCAAGTTTCGCAATTTCTTGTTGGCGGATCTGGCCGGTATTCGAGGGGTTGGCCTTGGTCAAGCTGGAGGGACGTGGGCTGACGAGACGACAGGAGATGCGGACCCAGAGAGCCAGCTACCGATATTTCAAGTCTGCATGAGGTCGGCGCCAGTGGAGGGAGCGAAAAAGCAGAGATTGTTCTAGTATAAACAGTGACAGTTAACAATTAGTTTGCGAGATAACAGCAGCTGGAGGCCGCATCCACCGGCATCCACTTCTCCAGCAGATTCTGGCCCCCGTCGAAATCCCTGCTCCACTTTTGCCCAAACTAAAAACGCTCCTTGTATAAACCTTGTGTTAGACCGCTTCCTGACAGAGTGCGCCAAGACATGGCCTCTTGTGACTCGTTCCCTGTCACGCCGACCTGGCCATTGACCCTCGACAAGACGTGTTCAGCGCTGAAGAACTTCCGCTCAATCCACGTCATTTTCACCATTCCGGTCCTTGTAGTGACGGCGATCAATCGACCGACCGTGAAAGTGGTCGCGAACCACACCCCCACACGCGTCCTGATTCGTGGCAGCCGGCCATCCGATCCGGCTTGCTCGCTCTTCGACAGCTCGTGCTGACAATGTCGGTAATATGCCTTTGTCTGACCTGCCTGCTGCCGTCCTCTTGTGTAACACGACCGGTGACCACGGTGCTTACTCTCTTAGACTGAGTGGACAGTCCGAGAGTCTGCAATTAGATGTGCCTGATACGTGCAATCTTCTCGAGGCCGATCTGGAATCTTGCAATTGCAAGAACAAGCCTCGATCGCAACCTCACAAGAGGCTTGCAGCCTGTACTCTGGACTGCCTGTAGGATGCAACAAGCCATGTACTAGTGACACGGTCTCGGATGCTGGCATGCAGAAAAGCGTTGGACAGATGAAGAGCTCAACTGAGCTTCTGCAAATAGCCTTGCTGAATCAAACGCTCCACATCTCCTTGACGGACGTAGAATTGACTGTTCTTGGTGAGGTTGATGGCTCTGGTGGATGGTATAAGCAAATGGTGCGTGGGCATGTTCAAAGCAACTTACCCGTATTCTGTCTGAATCTCACCGGCATCTTTCAATACGCGGACATCAATGAAGAGATCGGTCGGCGGGTCCAGGCTCCCAGTCAGGTCAATGTCGGTCCATTGACCCTTGTACGCGGCCAGAAGATCGCTGTACAGACGAACGTATTCCTCTTCCTCGGGGCTGAGACTGCTCTTGGTGTCTTCGGCGTTCATGGATTGTGGCTCGGCGGTTGTCTGATCGGCTCCAATGATGTCGACGCCCCTCCAGCACATGTCTTCGAGCTTGTCGGTGCGTACACGGTGGTAGGCCAAGAGACAGCGCTTGTTGCGACGCATGCTCAGGTGGTTGACGAGGAGCGCGCATGCGGTTGCAGGGTCCTGAGATGGGTTGAAAGAAGAACCAAAGGGCTCGAGCAGAGTGTTGACTTCTCGGTTGAGCTCGCGGACTTCGCGTACTACGGTACGGACGAGCTCGGTCTGGTAGGCTGGGAGCTGAGGGAGTGCCTGGGTTCGCTTTGCATGTTGCACCTAGAGCTATATGTCAGCCAATTGAAGCGGCAGAGAACATGACTGCTGTGTACCAGTTTGTTGCCGACATCTCCATACATTGTTGTGATGAGGCTGGAAATTTGTCTGGTCGGGGGTCCAAGAGAGACGCGACGGGTGCGCACGCGTTGATGACCGCAGAGAGACTTGGTCGGCGCGTCGTCCAATTTCCCACTCGCTCCTCCTCCAGCTCGAGTCCATGCCATTCTTTCTGACTGATATTCTTCTCGATTCACGTGGAAAGGCACAAGCAAAGTACGACTTGTCAACATTGACTCTCATTGGTGCTATGTCCTCGCAAATACAGACTCCATTATGTCCAGCCACACGTTCAACTCGCCCTCAGTCTCCACTCAATGATTCCATCCATCCGAGACCGTGAGGTCATCCTGTCATCTGCTTCACACTACTTCTATCGCTCAAGAAACTGCTGGTACGGCGAATCGTCGAGCATCCCTCCCAGCTGTGGGTCCACGAGAAACTCATCACTTACAGTCCCCTCGGTAGCCACCTGTCCACCACTCATGTCGAACCCGCCATGCATGGCGTCCTGGAAGTTGGCGTCGAAGCCTGGAACCTCGTGTGCCAAGCTGTAGTTTGTGTGGTCCGGGTGCAGCAGTAGTCCGTTGTGGTCCATAAAGTTGCCTCCATGCTGCGGCTGTTGGTAAGACGAAACCGGTGTTGGGCCCCGGGACTGCAACAGCTCGTGATGCTGCCCACCAGGTAACGACACCAATGCTCCGCTGGATCCCATCGATGCTGGTGTTCCGTTCATTGCCATCCGATTGTCGTGCACCTGCTGCCCTCCACTTTGTTGCTGGTAAACTGCGTACTGGCCATGGCCGTTGGCAACCGCATAAGCATACGGCTGGTTGTGGTTGTGGTACATCTGTGCCTGACTGGCTGCATATGGCAACATTTGCTGGTATGATGCAGACCCTCTTCCTCCATCCGCAACCTGGTACTTCGCATCTGCGTACGAGTAGTTGTCGGCATAAGGATTCGTCATTCTTGGAGGCTGCTTTGGTTGTCTGCCTTGTCGTCCTGGTCGGTACTCGCCATCAGGGTCTCCTTCTGAATCGCTAAAGTGGCTGTATGCGCTTTCGGGATAGTCCAGGATACGCTTCGGGTTCTTCTTCTTGGGTATGGCCTTTGCAGGTGAGAACTTGTACTCTGGGAAGGCTCTCTGGTGGTTCTCTCTTTCTATTGTCGCCAGGCGGTCATAGTAGTCCTTGATCTCTTTCGGCTCCAGCTTCTTCCAGCTTTGCCCAGTGACCTTCGACACGATCTGGTGGTTGTTCTGATCGCACCATTTCTTGGTCCGCTCAGCGTATGCGGAACGGTATAGCATGAACCTGTTCATAGGTCTTGCGATCTTGTTGGCTTTGGCCACCTCCGCACGCCTTTCTTCCACCGATCTGTTGGCCCATGCCTCCATATCTCTCAAAGGTGTCTCCGAGTCCTTGGTCAAGACACTCAAGGGTGCTTGGAGGATGACATCTGCTTCCTGCACTTTCTTGGCTCTGTTCTTTCTCACTCCGGCGATATGAAGACTGCTGGCTGCGGGTGTGGAGCGCGATGAACTCATTGGCGAGTCCATGGGTTTGGTCGCTCGCCCACTTCGCGTCTTTCTGCTGCCATTGCTTCCAGTGTCGGGATGGGAGGCTGGAGTACTGACACCGACATCTTGATAACCGTAGTTGGCGTTGTCGTATGTACCAAGGCTGCTACCGTCTGGCCATCCTGAGTTGTCCTTGTCATGGTCAGCGTGTTCTTCTGGTCACCCGAGGAGCCACTTACGAATGCGAAGTTGTCATAGGTCTGTCCTTCATTGTAGCTTTCAATGTGGGACAGCTCATGTTGGTTGTCCAAGGACGGGCCGTATTGACCTGACTGGGTAATCCGGTTGGACGACATTGCGACCTTCACTTGCTCTTGGATTCAAGCAGGACTTGGTGTTGCTTTTGCTGTTTCAGACGTTTGCTTGATCTCTTGCACACACTGAATATCGGCTTTGTTCAGTGTATTGGAACGACTATTCTGTGGTGACGAATAAAGCAAAAGGGCAGCAGAGAGATTGTGTCGCGTCTAGGTGATGCTGGATTTGATCTTGATCGGCTACAGGCTAAGTCACCAGCCTCGTACCAAGCGGTCTCGGATAAAGCTCGAAAGGGCTCCGAGTCAGTGTCACTCTGGGGCACAAAAAGCAAGATAGTATGCGTTTTCGCTGGCCAAACACTTGCAAGCTATGACATGGTAAGCAAAGCTCTTGTGCTGTCAGAAGGAAGATCAGGGGTGTATCCGTCCACGTAAACCACGTGCTTGGATCAAAGGCAGATGCAACAAACCTTGTCTCTTTTCGCAATCTTGCTTCCGGTATTGCAATGTTTTGGTCAAACACTGGGATTGTGGCTGTTGCTGAATGACAAGCTAACGTTTTAGACTATCGATTCACTTGTGTTTCGACGCAGGTGATCTTTGATGTTTGTTGTGTTAGACAAAGTCCTTACAACCCGGGATGGCTTCAACAAGTCGGAATATTTGCCAAAGGAAAAACGAAACAGCAAAAAGACGGTCAAGAGATCTCAGGGTTCTTTGTCGGTCTCGTCAAAGGTATTTGTACAAACTCTGCCCGTGAAGATTGAGCAAAGTGCCGATTGCAAACTTGTCGTTCTGCAAATGGCAGACTACTGAAGCCGGACAAGCATCACCGCATCCGTATAGAGACTTGAAGCCTGGACCCTCTGACGCTCTACTCTCTGCCCGCTTTGGGACAAGCTACTTCTCATTGGACCTGCGTTGCTGCTTTCGAAAGTTTTACTCGGCTGCTGTCTTCTTTCAGAGTTCTTCGAGGTTGCGATAGTAAGGAAGAAATCTACGAACCATGTCTTCTACCAGCAAGGATGGATTGCCCAGGCAGATCCTCGTTTCAGACACTCCCAACTCTGGCTGCAGCTGGAGACGCCACTACCTTGGCTTTGGGGTTGGCTGCCTTCCAGACAACTGACCCGTCTCATCGGTCCAGTCGGCAAGCCTCAGATCTGCAGGACCCACTGGTTTGCAGAAAGACAAGATGACATGCATCATGGAACAAGAGGAAGCATAGTGTACTATGTCCACCCGCCCAACGAGCGAACCCCCAAAAAACTGCATGTGCTGTTTACATTTGGTACCTGTCGAATCACTGTCCAATCGCTGTCACGCTTGACAGGCCCCTCCGTACCCGGCCAACACCATCAGCATTCTTCGACGTCGGCTATGCAACTCTAACCGAAAAGACACTTTGACGAGCATGAGAGCAGAACCCAAGCACTACGTGAAGCTCAGGCTGAAGTAGAAGCGAGGGCAACATCTCCTCTTCAACCTCTTTTCGAATTGATTAGGCGTCATGACGCCGCATAGCCAAGATAGACACCACATGTGGTCCTGGCAGATGTGGTCACCCGCCCAGCGGTAGGGTGGTCCGCACATGCATAGGGCTTGAGGAGACACATTGTTTGGTCCTGATTCTCGTGACTGTGGGGATTTGGAGTAGGCATGCATGCATGCACGTCCCAACACACGCAGGCGACCAATCCACCGCTGCGGTTCTCGGGCTCTCAATGGTTGGTCTACTGAAAACAGCGACTGGCACACGACCCCTTGTCCCTCGGCCGTAATGCACTGTGAGCATCTCACCACCGCTCTCCAAACTACTAGACAACCAGGCAATTTCACACTACTGCAAACAGTCAGTCGATGCAGTCTGATCTTTCCGTCGAGACAGACGGTGCGGAAGCATTGTCTCAGAGGAATTTACGCTAGGCCAGCTTCGCGAGTGTCGTTTGTGTAACCACACCTCCCGGTTCCCTGATCTGGGGTTGGCTGCAGCTACCCGAGTGGGAGCACGAGCGCAAGGTTTACGTTTGTGCAAGGCACCGTGTCGGCGTCTCCATGATTTACAGGTTGACCTTCTTCTCCTCAGCAATATCGCCATGACCTGACTAACGATTGCAAGTCGATGACTTGATGTTGCTTAAAGTCTGGACACGAGGGTTGTTTCCATCAGCAGTCGATGTTTGGTTCATCCTGAACGTTGACTGGTTTTGACGGCCGTCGAATTTTGATTCTTCGGCACCTCCGATGTATTGAGCTATCACTTTATCAAACAAATGTAAGTCTTGTGTCCGATATCTGATCACCTCTCTCCTGCAGGTAGGATGAACCATGGTCTTGCTGATCTCTCGATGCTTGTTGATTCTGCTGATCGGCTTGCGTCAGGCATCAAGTCGAGCGGGATCGAAGACACGATCTAAGAAAAGAGCGATCTAATGTACCGTTACGATGCAGTTGCTTTGTTGTATCCTGTTTCGGTGGCTGCATACAATCACGGCAGGTACGACGCTTGCTGTTACACTTTCGAGAATTACTTCGCGTGATTTTGAGTGTCTTGATAGTCCGCCCATCTGGCATTTATCATGGCTATAGAACGAGATTGTTCATCGCATGGTTGTCGGTGACCCGCAGGAGATGACTCAAGTCCACGGTGACCAGCTTTTTATAATTCGCACTCATCGCGCTTCTCTAATCTCTCCTTCACCCAGATGAATGTTTCAGACTCGTCACCTCCAGAACAAGAAGCTTCCTTCGTACCATATATGTTCATTCTCACAATAAACCTCCTAACTTGCTACCATTTCCTCGATGAGGAATGGTGAAACGCTGATCGTCGACCATGTATGGTCCATAATTTTAACTCAGAGCATCTTGCGAGAATAGAAGAAACTTTCTCACTATAATAAGCTACAAGGTTCTGAACGGTGGTTCTCGGGGAAAAGTGTAAATATGGTTTGGACGGCAAAGACAGCCCGTGCTGGGAGTGTGGCCCTGTCACATCCTCATGTGATGAGCAGTCCTTGTTCTTTTTTTACTATTCATACATGCATATATATGTTGGCAACTATAGTATATAAACATGCAGAGTGCTATGTAGGACTTGGTTACAACACTGAGTGGGTGATTGAGAGTTTGGAAGAATACAAACTGACAAGTTCATTGTCGTCTCGATCAGAAATATGGATTCAAAGCAGACATGGCAATTAGACAACCACAGAGAAACTATATGATCACTCTCCATTTAGTAGGCACGACTCAAGATAACCTTGGTGCTAGGTCGGTGAGGAAATTTGATCATGCCCGTTGACAGACTTCTACCATTTGTACCGGCAAACACAAAGACGTAATGTGTTATGGATGTTGGTAGAGTAAGAGCATAAGAATGGAAGCAAAGTAATAAATTGAAAATAGGGTATTATATAAGTAGGCATTAAAGCAAGCGATGCTTACAAGTCCAGCTATCGATTCCAGTATTGGGCATGCTTTGTGAGAAATAAAATGTACATGGATGACCCAAACGTGACGTCTAAAACATCTGGCGATCCCTCATTTCGACAGGAAGGAAGACCATGGTGATTGCGGAAAGCCAGATGCCACCAGCACCAAGCCAGAGGATACCCGAGCTTTGGTCGGCAAGCAAACTTGCTCCAGCGAAAGGAGCAACGATACCAGCGATGCGGCCGAGGCAAGACAGCATTCCACTGGCACTGCCGCGGTAGGCGGTGTCGAACAACTCAGGGGCGGAGGCGTAGAGGACGGCATTGAAGTACTATCAGGAAGAAATTAGCTCATGACGCAAAACGGAAATGGCTGGGTTCAAGGACTCACAGTCTGCATGATGTATTCAAAGGCGTTGAGACCGACGTAGCCAGCCGTGTTGGTGACTTGAGTATACATGGCCATAGCAATACCCTGACAAAGAGCAGAGAAGACAAGCGACCATTTTCTGCCGACAAGAGGCAACTGAACAGATGCCATGGCAATGACAGCACCGAGAATACCAGGGGTGTAGATGTAGATGTAGTGCAGGTAAGTCTCGGTGACGGAACCTGATGCAGTGACTTCATTTCGGAGAAGGATCAAAGGCAAGAATTGACTGGCAAGGTTGAAGGACCAGTAATCACCCTGAAGAGACTGTTAGCTGAGATCATTTGGAGCATAGACAGGAGCGCTCACCATATAGGCAATGGCCAAGAGCACGAAGATGAAGACCTGCAGCTTGTTAGTGAAAAGAGCTTTGAGGTGCTTGAAGCTATTGGCCGTGTTCTTCAAGACACGCTTGAGGGTCTCCATGGTGGTAAGAGGGCGGCCAGCAACTTCGAGCTCGTCAGTAGCCAACGGAGAGGATTCATCAACGGCGGCGAGGTGAGCAACAGTCAAGATTGGTGAAGGGGCTCTGTTGAACTTGGCAATCTTGTGCAGGACCTCGATGGCCTCGACGTCTCTTCCTCTGCTGAGCAGGAACTTGGGCGACTCCTGGAAAGTAAAGACAAAGTATCGCAAGCAAAAGACGACCAAGGTCATGCCTCCAAGGATGATGAGCGTGTATCTCCAACCCATGTTGCTATCGGGCGTGCAACACGGCCTTTGGCCAGTACCACAAGCGGGCAGATTGATATCGCAACGCCACTTGGGTCTTGCGGCGGTGCCATAGGTGATGGCGGATGCGACGACAACGCCGATGGGCTGCCACAGAGAAAGAAGAGCGACGAGGAAGCGGCGGTTTTGCGGGAGAAACTCAAGAGCGATAGTGGCATCGATGGGGATGTTGCCGCCGAGACCTAGCGAGGAGAGGAAGTAGATGCCACAGATGGCTCCATAGTTGTACTTGGGGGCAGCCTGGCTGAGGGTTAACATGTAACACACTGCTTCTTCACGGCAGACGTACCAAGATCAGACCAAATATCGAAGTGATCAGACATGTGAGGTTAAAGGCCAAGCGACGGCCAATGACATCGACCAGAATACCAAAGGTGAAAGCACCAACGGCCAGACCAGCATTTGCACAAGCAAAAATGTCTCCTTGTCTGGGATCAGGCACATTCATCTCCTGGTAGATGGCTGAAGCAATCAGACCAACACCCTGCGACCAGGCCAGATCCAAGAAGTAGCCGAAGCCGCACAGGAACCAGATGCACCATTGGTACCTGCCCATGCCAAACTTGTCGAGTTCGACATTGATCAGAGCCGCTTTCTTCTCGAAAGGTGTGAGAGAATGCGCAGATTGGCCCTTGAGGATGTTGCCGAATGAAAGTCCTGCTTCTGGCGCCACGGCGACTGTGGCCTGGCCCACCTCGGCCTCAGCCTGGTTAGATGACATGTGCCGCAGGCTCTTCTCATCTTGGGTGTACATATCGTCGCTCTTCTTGGAGTGCCTTAGGAAGTCCATGGTTGTAGTGGTGTCGTGTCGCTTGACACTAGCGAGCTGAGATTGCTGGTGTCGAAGAGAGCCGTCCAGGTTTGTCGCAATTACCAACTATGTCAAATCGCGTGAGTGGATTGGAAACGAATGCAGAGTGAGAGGAAGGAGCGACCATCGCCTGATTTTGTCTTATCACTCGCCTCGCAGGATTATGCGCCACTCCAAAAAATTCTTGCTGCCGACCATGTCAATTACACTTACCGCTTGCGGATTCCTGAGAGCGTTTACTGGTTCTGCTCAAGCCGCTATACGCAGTAGCGACCCTCGACACGATGCGTCGTCATTCCATCAGTCTGGCAATCCTTTGAACTGCTCGTGCAACTGCAAGTGCGGCGCTCCCTTGTCGCCATCTTTCTCACACCTCCATACATACTCAACGCACGAAACACACGGACAAGTATGCTGTTGCTGTGGCAAGCTCAAGGAATGGAAGCTGAAAGGCAGATGTTATGTGACGTCGACATTATTGATCAAATCGTGGCTCGTGCCATTCGATTGCGGGGGTTTGACACTGATTGGCTCTGTGGCTCAAACTCTATCTATCGTGTAGATCCTTGAATCCACCTCTCGGCACGATGCTACTCTTGTTGACCATGTACACGGCACACTACTGATCAGTCTCCTCGGCGATGACCGACGAGACAAGGCATTGATACAAAATTCAGCCAGCCCGCTCATATGGTGACATGCAGTCATCCTCTCAGCTAGAAGGATGCACAATCGTTTTCAGACCTGACCATGGAAAACACCCAGCCAAGAATCCCACGACCCCGAGTCTTTGCCCGTTAACGCCAATACGCCTATGCATGACGGGGATTATCGCTTTTGTTGCCGTGTAGACATGCCTAACGCCTCTGCAAGCTCAAGGCCAAGGCGATGGTAATGTGGATGACGAAACAAATAGTGAGAGATGCAATGCGCTGCCCTCAGATCTCCATAGCTGAGGAGGCCAAGCCATCGCCTGCGCCGTCGAGGACACCCAGAAGGCGAGCGTATGGGACAGTGATACGCTGGAGATCACGATGCTTGCCTGTAGCTTGTGTCAGTAACAATGGACATGAGCGAGATCAAAAGCAATCACTTACCTAGAATGAGAACAACCTCCTTGAGCAGCTCTTCTCGGGGCCATCCAACAAGATCTCCTTCCTCAGCCATCCAGCCTTGACCCTTTTCCTCAGCTGGCTTCTCCTCTTCATCCTCGAACACACTACCCATAAGTGACCGCAGCAATTCTTCGACCTTGGCCTTTGAACCCTCTGCCCCAATACGCTTCGCGTACATGAGAAGATACAGGTGAAACTCTTCGCGTGCACCCAAGGTCATGGCCGCTGCAACACGGTTCTCGAGATGTGCAACACTCACGGCGCTCTCAAATCCTTCGTATCCTTCGGCAACGAGCAGCGTCTTGACCAGTCTCTGCAGAAAGTAAGCCCGACCACGCAGCAGAGACTGAGTCGTGGTATTGCGTTCCAGTAGAGGGATGATGCCAGCAGACAAGTTCTCTGGTTTGAGGTCATCATCAGTAGTAGAAGTGCCATTGGCGCCTTTAGTAGTAGGTTGCACAGTAGATATAGATGTGTCGGCCGTGTTCCAGTATTGACTGCCGACTGCCCACCAAGGCTCCGACAGACGTTGCCAGATGTACATGGCTTGTGAATAGCTGTAACCATCTCCGTTGGACAAACCTACTATGATACGTCCTTGCGAGTTGAGTCGTGCAAACATGACGGCCGGTCCGTTGGTAGTGTGACCTTGCTGAGCTGTGGCAGCGATATCAAGCACGGGTGCGAGAGACACTGGTGGGTGTGGCGATGACATGGTCTTGATGTTCCAAACGTAGCACATGCCTACCGCATTCACGCACAAGAGCCACCAGCCCCGACAATCCATGATGACAGGTTGTGCATCAAGAATGAGAGCGTTGAGCAGCCTGCGACCTGCGGGAGTCCATATATGAACTGACGCATCTTCGCAAGCAGCAGCCCAGAAGTTATGGTTTCCTGTGACAAGCAAGACGGCTCGTGGTAGATAATCTTGCCATATTGATTGACCTCGTCGTGAGACTGTGAGGCGAGTAGGGTCGCGATCCTGGACCCTACCTGTACGTGCAGGACCAGAAGCATTGCGTGCTTCGAAGACAATCGATGGCTCGTCTCCTGTATCCATTTGCTGTCCTTCATTCTCCTGGTTGTTGTTTGTATCGAGAGGCCGGACTATGGTCGCTCTGACTAGAGGCACTGCTAGTCTGACCTGGCTGGTAGTCAAGCTGGGATTAACAATTGCAGGCCTCAGAGGTTCAGCGGTCTCGGTTGTGCTTTTACCAGCTGCGCTTGGCGGAACAAGACCAGCGGCAGTGTTAATGACGACGGGTGTGGCTCCAGTCTGTTGAATTGATGCGATGCGCTTTTCGGCACGACGATCATCATCTCCTTCAATCTCAGCGAACTTCCTCTTGTTACCAAGTAATAATGAAGCAAGACCGCCTCTTGGTAGACCGTCAAATGGCTTCGACAAGTCCAGTGTTGTCTGAGGTGCGTCATTACGACTAGCTTGGGAGACACTCGACATGAGTTGTGGCTTTGGTAACGAGGATTCTCCAACTCCGGAGGACGAGGAAACTAGCAATGGGGCTATGCGCTTCTTGCCGTCTTTTGTGATGGTTACGCGTTGCTTGAGCTTATCAATCTTCGCGACCTGTGGATCTGGCGGAGGGATTACTTCCTTGGGCTCGACAGTCTCGGTGCTGCCGTTTGTTGTAGCGTCCTTGGATGCGCCATTGGTTGAGGGAGGAGCAGGCTTGTCCGAGGAGCCGTTCAAAGAGGGGACAGCAACAGTACCATCGCCCATCAGCTCACCCATGCGACCCTGAACACCCTTGAGCTCGCCGGCTTTGCTATTCTCTTCGAGCCTCAAGGCGTCCGGGCCTTCGACAACGCCGACCCGTCTACCAGCACCAAAGCGTGCCAAGGCCTTGTCGTTGTTTACGACAGGTGCTGGATAGCCCAATTCTCCTGCGGAAAACACACAACAAGCGATGGTTCCATCAAGACTGGTAAAGTAGACAGTTTCGCCGTCAGGTGACCAGGCAAGATCCGAGATGGGCTTGGCGGCAAGCTCTTGTGTGACGACAAAGGGTCGGGGAGAGTTTGTATTCCAGACGCTGAGTGTCTTGTCTTGGCCGGCGCATGCAACGACGGTGACAGCACCAGCAGCGAAGTTTTCCTGAGCACTAATGTCGCTAGCTGGTGGAGGTGGCTCAGGACAGAAGAGGCGTGGGGAGAAAGCGCACACTTCGACAGGACCCTCGTGGCCTATCAAATTGACTTCGCTCTCCCAGCTACCGCGTGTGACTATTGCGACCGAGCTTACAGGACCGTTGACGGCGTTGGCAGCAGCGATATGGGCTCCATCCGGAGACCAAGAACATCTGCGGAAGTATGTAGTCAGGGGGGATGTGGTGAAGGGGACCGAGACAGTGGCTTCGAGGACGAAATTGTTGACTTGATCGTAGGTAGTGGCATTGGGAGGCGGCGAAGTAAAGCGGAAGATACGTATGGTGCGGTCGTCGCTGGCGGTAGCGAAGTATTTGTTTGCGGGATCAAAAGTAATGCCCTTGACGTGACTCTGGTGTTGCGACAGCGTCTTGAGCTTCTCAAAAGTGTGGCCAGACCATACGACAACCTTGGAGTCCAGGCCCACCGAGACGAGGATGGAGGAGTCGGCCGACCAGCCCAGATCCTGGACATCGTTGTCGTGGCCGATCAGACGGCGG
>JALPCE010000295.1:0-29698 GCA_026538705.1 Aureobasidium sp. GC_Fusr_1 | reverse complement strand
AAAAAATAAAAAGGGTCAATTGCCTGCTTTGTGAATTTGATGTTTTTTTTTTTTGTTGGGAATGGAATTTCGTTAATTGTTTGATGATGACGGAGAGACGCGATATATATGTTTTCATCGAGCGCCTAACTTGTCCAAGGCACGAGCACCTTGTTCTTGCCACTCTTGCTTGGATATCCACATGCTTTCCTTGTCGGCCATCTATTTTTCGATTCATGTCAGTCTGCCGTTCAATCATCCATGTTGAGAACGTCCAGGACTTACAATGTTTGCGAGGACGGCACCGCCCAAGAAGACCATATGTCTTCTTCTCGGTGGGTCTTCTATCCTGACCTTGAATTTCTGTGTAGAGACAGGTTAGCCGTGTGATTGCAATTTATAGTTTGAGCATCACTCACGCTCAATCTCTCGGGGTTTCCTTGTAGAACCTTGGTAAGCCAGAGTTGCTTGAGTTCCTTTTCCAATCTGCTGGGAAGACCGGGGTACATGCTGCTACCGCCCGAAAGCACAATGGCCTTGTACAGACTTGATCTGACATCGACGTCGGCGGCTTGGATGGTGTTGAAGAGGAATTCGGCGATGCCGGGTTGTTCGACATCGACGAGGTGGGGCTGGAATAGACATTCGGGGGCTTCGAAGCGTTCGGAACCGACGCGGATGACGCGGCCGTCGGGGAGAGTGTACGACTCGACCAGAACGGTCGTGTCTTCTGAGAGTTGCTTGTCGAGGGCGAGGTCGTAGGAAACGTAGCAGAGCTTCTCCTTGATGGCGCGGACGGTCTCGAAATCGGCGGTTCGGTTGAGGGCGTAACCGCGGCGGGTGAGGAGGGAGATGAGGTTGCGTGTGACGTCTCTTCCGGCAACATCGAGTCTGCGGGTGAGGTGGTTGAGCACAGTGCTCTCGTAGACGGGGACGATATGGGTGACACCATCACCGCTGTCTACGACGACACCGGACGAAAGACCCTGGGCGTAGAGGGCAAGCACGGCCTGGATGGCGACATAGACGCCGCCAAAGTTGTAGCGTTCAAACATGACTTCGGCCATCATCTCGCGGTTCTTGAGCGGGTTCATGGGCGGTTCGGTGAGCAGGATCTTGCGGCCGGTGGGGTCGACCTTCATCTTCTCGAAAAAGGTGTAGTCCCAGAGATGTTGCATGTCGTCCCAGCGCTTGACGATACCATTCTCCATCTGCAAGCCGTGGCGTTAGTACGTGTGGGCGTGCTGAGAGAGCTCTTGAGCGTGGCGTACGGGATAGGTGATTTGGAGCATGGATCTGGCGGCAGCGGCCTCGTCACCGCACATGATGTCTTTGAGCTGGACATCTAGACCAGCCTGCTCTTCGGTACGGAGGATTGGACGACCGACGATGGACGGGTACTGTTGCTCGGGAAAGTTCTGCACAAGGTCGGCGTTTCAGCAAGGATTGGGTGGTATATGGACGTGTATGTGGCCGGCGTACCTGACCGGCGTAGCCAGCCTTGAGGAAACCCGTTCCGCCATCGAGCACTGCATCGTGTCAGCGCATTATCTAGCTGGGCGAAGAGGGTGTCTGCGCATACCAATGGGCACTTCAGCCATGTTGAGTGTGTAGTTCGAGTGAGAGTGTAATCTTGTCCAAGTGGTCGACTCCTTGAACCCCGCGAGATGCAGTTGGTGTCCACAGCCCGCCGACCACCAGCCAAGCCCCGGAAGGCACGCGTCATGCTCCGCACCTGCCGACGGCAGAACGCGACAGCTCCAGTTCACCGCCTTGAGGGTTTAGGCCTCTGTCGCCATGTACATTCGTGTCTACTTGTGCTGCTACAATCCTTGCAACATGCTACCCACATACAATCCAATGTCTCTGGTCCATGCAATCCTCCCTGTAAACGCCGCTTAACGCCAAATGTCGTTGCCCGTCAATGTCTGTTGGCCATCATCTTGGCCTTTTTGCCCTTGGGCTCCTTACACACATCGCAGAACCATTTGACTGTAGCCTGTGTCAGTAATTGCATCAACAGAGCCAAATCACCAAACTCACCATTATCCCCCGGCACTGCTCGCAGTCCTGTGCATCCAAGGTGGAACCATTCCATCGCGCAGTCGTCATTGTCACATGCAATCATCTCGCCGAAGCTTCCCTGTCCGCAGTAGCAGTACTTGGGCTCATCAGGATCCTCTGCTTCATCCACTTCCTCTTCGTCTGCCACGCCCACCTCCTCGGCTTCAACTTCGACCTCGACTTCGGCTGCCTCGTCTTCTACTTCAGCCGACACTTCGGTTCGTCGAGATGCTGTCGTCCCTCTAGATTCGTTCCCACCATCGCGTCGGTTCCGAGATATGGTTGTGACCCGTGGAGGTTGGCTTCGTCGAATCGATCTTCCGTGTCCATCGTCCTCTGACATCTCCGAGTCCTTGCTGTCGTCGCGACGCCTGCCCGCAACTGGGCTGCGGTTGAAGCTAGCAATTTGTTTGAGGATGTGAGCCCCACTACCACTCTTGCGTCTTCCTCGGCTTTTCCTATCGTGTGTCGATCTCGAGTGGTCCGGCGTGTTGCTACCACGAGAGTGTCCGTTGTGAAGATGCCTACCTCTAGTTCGCGACATGCCAACTTCGGGGAATCCCTCTGTGCGTGGTGTTGACGTTATCGATCCGCGTCTCGGCCGGACATCCAGACTGGTGTCCTCCATAGTCACGTCTTCATTCTCCAAAGGCTCGGGTCTGCGTTTCTGTACAGCGCTCTCGGTCTGATCAATCTTCATCTTGTCTTCTTCCACCTCTTCTATACTCTCACGCGCCTCTTTGCTTGTTGCGATTGAGGGTAAGATCGACTCGGCAAGCCCGTTCGTACTGCCGTTGACAGATTTGTTATCGGCCACCGATGTTGGACGACTGACTTCCTTCTCTGGAAGCAGCGAGTGCTGTAGATTCGACGTCGAGTTCGAGTTTTGGCGCATGCGAGACGAGGTAGGTCTGGATATGGTTTCGGCTTGTAGTTGTGCATTTCCAAGCACGGGTGACGAGTTGGGGAGCCTTGGTGAGTTTGTGATTTGGTTGAGGGCGGCGTTCCTACCAATCGTGTTAGCTGCCGTCTGCACTGTGTGAGATTCAATCTTGTGTACCTCTTTTTTCCAGCCCCAGTACCAGGAGCGGGACCTGGCTTGCCCTTCCTTTTCGTCGCCTCGACTGCCGGGGTCGATCTTGGAGTTGTGTTGCCGGCACCTCTGGCGGCCTTGGCCACGGTGCTCATGTTGCTCGCCGAACGCTCCATGGCCGGTGCACCGGCGACAGCAGGAGCCTTCTCAACCTTTCGTCTCTTTGTTGTAGTGACGCCAGCTGCGCCATTGGCAATTCCCAGCCCGCTCGCTTTTGGTTCCACGTCGGCAATCTTCCGCGACTTTGCAGTCTGCCCTCTTTTCGTCGTCGGACGGTCGTCAAAGTCTGAGTCGATGGCTTGGGCTCGATTTGTCTTCTTGGTTTCGCGTCTGGCTTCTCCTCTTGCTGCAGCAATGTCTTGGTCGTGAACTGCTGCTGCTGCAGCGGCGAGACTGCTTGTGGCAGCGACGTCTCTTCTGTTGCGCTCGTTCTGTGAGGTTGTGGTCTGTTTCTTGGCGCGATTGTCTTGGTAGGCCCAGTGTGTCAAACTACCCAGACGCGACTCTTCGCTGATCTCGTTTTCGATGTGGGGCATGACGCTGTCGAGACGAGCGAGCTGTTGGGCGAGTGCGCGGTTGGCTTCTGCCATGACGACGTTTTTCTCGTCGAGGTTGGTGATCATGTTGCCGATAACATGGCGGAGGGATTGGAACTCGGATCGCCTTGCGTGGTCGGCTTGTTCGTCTTGTTGCGACTCAAGGTCGTCTTGAACGCGTTGGTCAAAAGTGGTGGGCTGATTGCCGTTGATGACGGAGCCAGCCAAACTGACTGTCGCACTAGGAGGGGCTGTAAAGGATAGCAGACGAGGAGAGGAGGGTTGGTTGCGAGATAGAGGAGCGGGCTTGTTCAGGATGCTGGATGTGAGAAACTTCAAAGCTTCTGTGGGACCGTAAACCTTTGCTTCGACCTCTTTCATCAGGGTGATATGGCGTTGGACTTCGCGCGGAAGAGCAGCGATCGAATCGGCAAAGTACTGGACGGCAGGAAAGAAGCCTGGCGGGTCAGGATCTTGGTGGTCATGGTTGTCGAGCTGGCCGAAGGAGCGGGCATAGTAGTTGATCGGTCTCGAGGTCGTTGTTCGCGGCTGACGTGCGGATTGGCGACGGCCAGTGTTTGTGTCGGTGGTGGCTACCGAGGCCTTTCTGACAGACGAGGTCGGCGGCATGGCGGCTGCGTCTACGGTGCAGTGCGAGGTGAGTCGAAGAGACGTTTGACGCAGTGGCAGAAAAAAAGCAGTCGTCGGGAGGAGTCAGAGGGATCAGACAGCGTGCTTCGGCATGGCAGAAGTGTACAAGGGCGTGACTGGAGAGTGCTAGTGGAGAGAAGACTGACACAAGCACAGATGGGAATTGCTTTGGCTGCTGCTGCTCATGCTCTTGTCTCCGCCTTCGCGAGTAGCGTCGGCCTCTGCGAGCTCCGATGGCGCGCCCTGACTCGGGGTCTGACTGCCTGTCTCACCGCTTTATGACGCGCACCTTCTTACTTCAGTTAGCTATCCTTCTGCCTACTACAGACCATATCTTCCACCAATCCTCATGCTAGAGCCAAACATGTTACCAATCAGCGTCTACTACTTCATCTCGTTGACACCTGTACGATCATGCACTCCAAAAGTAAAGCTGTAATCCGCATCTCGTTAGGCAGCCGTCAATTGAAAGGCGCAAGGTAGGTGTATATTGTCCCTTGATCCTGATCACATTCTCCATTTCCTTTGCCTACACCACACCGATACAACATATCTACCAGAGTTTGTCTTATATACAGCTACAAGAATGTTTTATATCCTTTTCTTCTAGACTTTTCTATTATTCCTCCTTTACCCTACATCTTTTTCGTCTAGGCGACACTATTCCTCTCGAAGCCATGTCAGAAGCAACACTCTCGGAACGTGGGAGAGCCATGGCTCGGACCAGTGTAAGAACGCGCCTCCAGCCAATCCTCTCCAACCTCTACCATCCACAGGACAATCCCGAAGGCCTTGTCGACATGGGCACCGCCGAGAATGTAAGTCAACTCCTTTCCAATGACTTCTTCAACTGTCACTGACCTGATTGGACAGCACCCAATGACCAGAGACGTCTCAGAATTTGCCAACAACAAAATACGAACAACCCCTAATGCTTTCACCTACGGCGAAGGCCCTTGGGGAAGCAAGCGTCTTCGCACCGCCATGGCCAACCACATGAGCAAATATTTCCACCCCATCTCTGAAGTCTCACCTCAAGACTTGATTTTTACGAACGGCATCACCTCCATGAGCGAACTTTTCGGGTACGCCGTGGCCTCGCCCGGCGACGGTATACTCATCTCCCGTCCCTCCTACCAAGCCTTTCCCGCAGACTTTGGCGCTAGAGCAGCACTAAAATGCGTCTTTGTGACTTTTGGCTCCGTCGATCAATTCTCGGTGAACTGTGTGCGCGACTATGAGACTGCACTCCTCGAAGCCAGAGAGCAAGGCACTCACGTCCGCGCCCTGCTACTCTGTAACCCGCATAATCCACTCGGCCGCTGCTATCCTGTTGCCACAATCATTGCTTTAATGCAGTTGTGCGAGAAGTACAACCTACATCTACTCGCCGATGAGGTATATGCCCTTTCCGTGTTTGACTCTTCGTCCCCTCACGAGCCTTTTCATTCCGTCTTGTCCATCGACAGCAAGTCCTACATCTCTCCAAACCACTTGCACGTCCTCTACGGCATGAGCAAAGACTTTGCTTGCGGCGGCTTGCGACTAGGCTGTCTATACACCCGCAACACGGCGCTAATGGACAGTATATCCGCCATCTCGCAATTCGGCTGGCCCGGTCCGCTGAACCAACTCTACGCCGCAGAAATCCTCGAAGACGGCATCTGGCTACAAGCCTTTTTCGCAAAGAGCAAAACCGTGCTGAAACAAAAGTACGAGATTTGTACGCGATTGCTCTCCTCTAGGCATATCTGTTATCCTGGAGGCGTTTGTGCTGGGTTTTTTCTTTGGGTGGGTTTTGCTTCTTCACTTCCCCTTTTTCCCCTCCACCCTTCTTCATTCTCTTTGGGAAAATCATTGACGCAGAATTTCGACAGATTGACCTTTCTCCTTTCCTTGACCTCTCTTCCCACACCGACCCTTGGGAAGCAGAAGACACACTGTACGCAAAACTGCAAAACGATCACAAAATCTACATTACAAAGGGCTCGTTGTTGCAAGCAGAGCAGCCGGGATGGTTTCGCTTGGTCTTTGCGCAAGAGGATGAAGTGCTGAATGAAGGGTTCAAGAGGTTGTTTGCTGCTATTGGGGTTGGAGTGGTGAGAGTGTAATGAAAGAGCCAGAAAACAAAAACGAGAGGATTTTATGCGAAGGGAGTAATGCCAATTTTTTGTGTCTTCTTGATTTATGCGGTGCAATCTTCTGAAATGCGCAGATTCCTCACAATCTAGGGCTGAAGCTCCGAGCTGTCGCGCTCCAAAGCAGTCGAAGCATTTTCAGCATTACGTCGCCCCAATGCGATACTCCCTTTGCCCAAAAACCACAGCATAACCACACAAGGAATAGCCGAGCAGCTAACCACAGCCTGGAATATCAAAGCGCTTTTCATGGAGCCTTTGGGTTGCGTGTAAAGAACGCCTTTGAGTGCATCCATAATGATGATAAAGATGGCACCAAACAACTGTCCCCCGGCCCAGCATATTGTGCTGCTCACTTCCGGACTGGCTGGATAAGTGATCTCGACCAGATACTCGAGTGCGCAGGGTAGCAGAGAGAAGGAAGCTGCTCCTAGTATTGCAAAAGTGATCTGTAAGTGTGATCAGTATGGTTCAGAGCTAAGAGTGGTAGCCACCATTTTGTCCGGTTTACTTACATATGGTCCTGCCACTGTGCGTGTCTCGGGCATGAAGACGAGCAAAACATAGCCAGCCGCTATCAATGGCACCAAAAGCGTGATTGTCAGCAGGTATCTTTTCGTGCGGTCGACGAACGGTGAAACGATTGCCGAAGCTCCTAGGCCGACGAAAATCAGAATGGCACCTGCTATGCCGGCGTCTGTCTCGGTAAAGCCATATGGTTCCAAGATCTGGTTGATGAGACTTGACACAGCATTGAAACAGCCAACGTAAACTCCGAAAGCGGTAAGTAGCAGAAAGAAAGCCTTGTTGGTTTTGAGCAGCTTAAGTGATCGAGATATATCAAGCTTCTGTATATCTCCAGAATAGGAAGGGGGAGTCGGTGGTTTGGAGGAGATGAAGAAAGAGGGCAAGCATGCCACGCATGACTAGATCATATCAGAATATGCAAACAAGCTCGAATGGTAAGGGATCAGGCTTACAATGATTGCGGTGTAGAGGACCATATTCGGTACATCTGCCGGATTCGTCGCCCATATGGGGCCAATGAGTTGTCCAAGCGCGCCACCAAGAGGATTGGCGAGTGAAGCTATAGCTGTAGCGGACACCCGCCCAAACAGACCCTTCTCGGGGAACCATAAATCACTATAACGAGTCGGTGCAGCCAGCACAAAAGGTTGAGCGAAACCTATAATGACCTGAGCTAAGACGACGACTGAGAAGTGACCATGAGAGCCAGCACGAGTACCGGCGTACCGGATCCAGTTGCCAATGAAAAGCAAGAGGGCGGAAACGACGATTGAGACCTTGGGGCCTTTGTGCAACGCCCATATAGTAAATCTGAGGGCAGCGTGTTAGTCGCATCTTGAGAATGGCAGGCGGACGCGTACGGAGAAGCAGCGATGAAGGCGAAAAGGAACCCAGTGCTAAGCCAATTAATAGCGCTCTCAGATACTTGGTAGAATTGGGCAGCAGTGCTTGAGATGGCCGAGAAGGTCAACCACTGCTCGCTATCAGTAAAGTGCGCATCACGATATTCACACAAGCAGTCAAACACACATCCCAGCTGACGATGATATTGAGCAGAACAAGGACAGATAGACCGAGGAAGCGTCGCTTGTATACTTTGTGTTGGACCGGATTCGGGAGGCCTTCATGAGAATCGATTTCATTCAAGTCATGAACGGTGGTGGTTGGATTGAGAGGAGCCATTTCGGATTTATCAATACCGGGTTCATCAACATCGGGAAAATGCGAACAAGAGTCTGACGAAGCACGACCATCCATGGCGGAAGAAGCTGGTTATATTGATAGAGTTGATGCACGAGGTTGTCACGAGGCGGCGTCTAGGCCATGGAAGCTGATATGTGCGACAGCTTGGCGTCGATAACCAATGCAACAAGGAAGGAGCGACCTATCAAGACAAGCCTGAGCGCGGCTATCCTATCCTGCCCCATAACAAAGCTAACTCGTATAGCTATAGAAATGCGCAATAGGCTCGAGGAACAGTGCAGCGTCCAACGAGAGGCAGACTTTTGTTAGCTCTCTTTGACATGCGTTTGATGTTGAAAACCACCGTGTCTTTTTAAGGCTCGCAAGTCAGCTGTGTTGTAGTGAGGAAGGAAGATGCCCACGGAGAGGTCCTGGAATCCCAGATGTATCGTTGCTGCATGCAATATTTCAGGAGTAGGAATGGGAAGGTGCATCCAGCTGACAGAGAGGCGGCGTTGCAAAGCGACGCGAGTCATGACAAGTGACGTCTTGGTTGTACATTGATAATCCAATCGTCTTTGGCGGCGGCGAGCTGTTCCAACAACCATCACTCCTAGGATCAGACACTCTTTGAATCTCGCTTCGAGAATGTTCTGTCTTTCTGTCTCGAGTTAGCAACCTGCGACTAATCCAGCAATCACCGCCTTGGCCCATAGTCACTTCCAGACCTTCGAATCGAGAGCACAGCGACAAAGCAGCAGAGAGGCCATGTACCAGTCATTCACCGGAGCATCGCGCCGACCACGCCAGGTCAACCTCTCGGGCAAGAACCCAAACCCTTTCGCCGCCAGCAATCCCTTCGGCGGTCCACAGAGCGCAGTACAGAGCGCCCACCAAGACCGACAACAGCGCCAGAAGCAACGCCAGGAGCTCAACGCCGCCAAGACAGTTCAAAGAGTTTGGAGAGGTCACAATGCGAGGAAAAAGACAAGAGATGGATGGCGCAAACAGTGGGATGCTGCTGATACCACCGACGTCGACGCCGTACAACGCTTGAACGCTCTCCTGCTGTTCTACTCGCCCTCCACCGACACTGACGTCCAACGCCTCATCGCCTTCGTCTCTGACCACTCGCTAGACACGACTGCATCGAAACACCACCTGCGCCTGGAAAAGGCCTGCTTGCATGCCTTGAGCCAGCCGAAGCCTCATCGTGTGAATGACCTGCTAACAGTCTTGACCTTCCTGGCCACCACGATACCACACGAGACATCTCTCATCTCACGCGACTACTACACTACCCTCTCCAAGTTGGATCAGTCGTCACATACAAATCTCCAACAGGCCGTAGACGCTCCCCTCAGCTCACACCTACCCGCGGCCTACGAAGGCTTCGCCGCCGCATACCTGACCACTCCCCTCGAGACTACCACTCTCGATCCTCTTGCCCGTACACTCGACTTCTTCAAACTTGCTCAGGCCATCTCAAATGTCTCTACAACACATACGCTCGACACAAGACGCCGTCTATGGCTCCTCGGCCAGTTTATATATCTCAAGCAAGACCACATACGCGCCTCGGACTATGTACCAGTCGTTGCACACCTTCTCTCTTCCTTGGCCGAGATCATTGCTCCAGAAGCTCCTGCCCTGGACATGACCAACAAAGACTATGATCGACTCGTTCTTGCCACAAATCCTTCTCGTGTCCATCTCAATCGCTTCCTGCGGGACCAGCTTGCGCGCTTAGTCGATAGAGATGCAATCAGTTCTCTGGTCCCACGACCTCTCGCTTCTTCGGACACGTCTATGCTGGACGACACATCAGATTCGCAATTTCTGGCCAGTTATGCATTGATATTGCTGCGCATCTTCCCTTTGCGTGCTGATGATATTCGCATGTGGCTATACGTCGGTCCTCTAGATCAGGCTTATAAAGAGGACACTGTTCCTGCAATCGCTTACTTCTGGAAGGGCATGCGCTCGACCTCCATCTTCACAAGTATATACAGAGATCCACGAGCAGCTGTCGAACTCCTGAAAGCACCAAAGTCGTCTGTCTCTGCTTGGAAGCCGCCTGGATATGAAGTTGAACTCTCCAAGAGAAATGAAGAGTGGCGCGTCATCCTCATCTTCCTTGAGCTCTTCACCTTCGTGCTCAAAATCACGGATGATGAAGAGTTCCTCGGCGCAAAGTCAGGCTCCAGTCAGCGGGACAGTAAAAACGCGCTACCTATCGAGGACCTGAAAGACTTGACTGTGTTCTTGAAGAATATGGGATTCTCTATGTATTTCAACGCTCAGGAGATTTCCGAGTCATTTGAACCAAACAATGAAGCTCTGAGTACGGTCAATTTGAGTCGTCATTTCGGCGGTAAATCAACTGCTGTTGAAGCAAAGTCTGAGGCGCCACCACAAACCGTCTCAGTAGCAGGTACCGTTGGCATGAGTCTTGACTATGTAAAGGGGCTGGTCACTGGCTTACTTCGCTCTGTATACGAACGAGATTCGAGAAGAAACTTCCTACCGGCAGGACACTGGTTAATGACATCTCGACTCGACATGACTAATTTCATAACAGCCGTCGTCAGTGAAGACGAACGACGCCAACAGTTGCAACGACAGGCCGTTGACGAGGAAGACGAATCCGATCAACCTGAGGCGGCATGGGACGAGGCTGAATCCACCTCCCCGACACGTTCGCAGCGAAATTACCAACGCAACAACCGACAAGCCAGCACAGTACGATATCTACAGTCAGTCGCCCCCCGGCTGGAGATTTTACAGAACATGCCATTCATGATCCCTTTCGAGACGAGGGTACAGATTTTTCGCGAATTTGTCCGTCTGGACATGATGGTCCGAAGAGGTGGACACGTAGATCCGGACCTCTGGCGCCATAGAATGGCGTTCGGATCGCTGGGCGGTACGAACGCAGACGAGATTGGAAAGCACCATGCAAGCATTCGCCGCAAGAACGAGTTTGAAGATGCATACAGGCAATTCTACAAGCTTAATGATGGTCTGAAGGAGCCGATCCAAATCACTTTCTTAGATGAGTTTGGTCTACAAGAAGCAGGTATCGACGGAGGAGGTGTGACCAAGGAGTTCTTGACCAGCATCACCGCAGAAGCTTTCAACCCTGAAAAGCTCTTGTTCACGGAGAACAGTCAACACTCCCTGTATCCCAACCCGACCAGTGTCGAGGCTCACAAGGAAATGTTGCGACTGTCAGGCTATCCTGAAGATACAGAAGAGCACCGAGAATCTGTGAAAGATCTCTTGCGTCGTTACGAGTTCTTGGGTCGTATCGTCGGTAAATGTCTGTACGAAGGCATACTTATCGACATCAATTTTGCCAGCTTTTTCCTCAGCAAGTGGGCTCTGTTCGGAGGTCAAGGCGTCGCATCAAGAGAGTCCGGGTACAGAGCGTCAGTCAATGATCTGCGTGATCTTGACGAAGAGCTATATCAGGGACTGATGAGCCTGAAGCATTACCCCGGCGATGTTGGCGAATGGGGCACATACTTTGCCGTCAACAGCACAGTCACTCTCCCCGATGGCCATACCAAGACAATCGAATACAATCTCGTCCCTAACGGTGCAAACATGCTCGTAAACCGAGGGAACCGTCTCTGGTATATCGCGAAAGTGGCCAGCTACCGCCTCTCGGGCCAATCGAGCCTTCAAACCACCGCTTTTCTCACTGGCCTCTCTAGTATCATCCAACCAAGCTGGCTCAACATGTTCAACCAGAAAGAACTTCAAACCCTCATTGGCGGCGAATCATCAGACATTGATGTCGCCGACCTCCGTGGCAACACCCAATACAATGGTGTCTACGAAATCGGTACAGATGGACAAGAACACCCCTCTGTTCAGCTCTTCTGGCAAACAATGCTCGAGCTTCCCGACGCGGATCGACGCAAAGTGCTCAAATTTGTGACTTCGACTCCTCGTGCTCCGCTGCTTGGATTTGGGTCGCTAAATCCAAAGTTCACAATCAGAGATTCGGGAGATGATGAACACAGGTTCCCTACTGCGAGTACCTGCGTAAATCTCTTGAAGCTGCCAAGATTCAAGAGCAAGAAGACTTTGAGGGAGAAGCTTTTATATGCCGTGAATTCTGGCGCTGGGTTTGATTTGAGTTAGAGGGCGTTGCATATTGGGCTCACGCGGCGTTTTCTTGTGAGATATGGAAAGCGTACGAGTAAAGGGATATACATAGATCAGGTTCAAAACAGTTGTTTCTGTCAAGCAAACAAACCAAGTGATGCAGCACCTGCTTATCAACAAGAGCTGATTGCTTTCTTTCTTTCTTTTTGGCAAAGCAGAGTCATGCATAGAATCACAAGAACGGCGAGCAGATGATGTGAATTACTGGCCGGGGACATGAACTCTAACCTTGAGATAATTTTGTAACTTTTTACAATGCTACAATCGACATTAGCAGGCAGAGGAAGCGCAAAAGGGAACAGCAAGAAAGTGTGGCTCCCACTGGCAATAACGTAGGACAGAGTGCTATCGAAATGCAAGAACTAATCGAGCATTCTAGTATTTGCCAGTGAGAGCTTATCAATCGATTGCTCTCACTGGACAGTAGCTCTAGTCTCGAATAGTTTATGCATTTTTATAGCCATGGGATGTACGTAAGCGGGCTAGGAAAGTCTAGAAAGGTGGTTTTATAAGTGCCGCATGCTATTCTAAATCCTTAATAGGTATATAACAAGCTATTAGAGTCCACTAGCTATGATAGGTTATCCCTAGAGCTAGGATCGGCATATTTATCGTCTTTCTCATCTGTATGCAACCCCCTAACTCCACGTTAATAGTGGGCCATCTCACTTACCTATAGAAATGCAAAGTACTATTGGAGTTAGGTGGATGGCTATTGAAATGATGTTATCCTTGCCGCTGCTTCTTCTATTGATTCTCATTCCTCTATGTCTTTCCTTCTACACTCTTCATCTGCTTCTGTATTCTCTCGTTTCTCTTTACTATCTCTCGTCTTCTCCCTTACGTTTCCTTTATCTTTTCCCTAACTCGTTACTAGATACGTCTTGGATGGAGGCGACTTGCATAGTCCAATACAGACAGCCTGTCGATTGCAAAAGCCAGGTAAAGTTTTGATCCATGGAGTTTCACTGAGCTAATAAAGGAACAACAGCAGAAACAACCGCCGAGGTTCATGTCATCCAAGCAATAGACCGCAAGATCAAGCGAGTTTTGAACGGCCAGCTCAAGACTGCGGCACTTGAGGACTGCCTTCGTCAGCGGAGTCTTATTCGTAAGTATCTAAATCCTGAGCTCAATGACTCTCCATGGGTAATAGTACATGGAGATCTTTCGGCCGCAAACATAATCACAGACGATGCGGCCAGATCTGCTGGGGAACCATAGCTTTTGACCGAGTCGGCAAGATCGTAGTGTTGAATCGGTTTCTCCGCACTGTCTACAGAGGAGTTGCAAAGGGTGACAATGTCGAAGAGGGCTCTGCCTTGTTCTGATTGCAGGTACGGAAGATGTGCAATTGCGGCCCAGTTTGTTACCTTTGATGCAGCACTTAAGCCGACGAGTCCAACTCTGATGGGCGCCATGTTGCCAGGAGCGGTGATCGGAATAATCTGTAAAGAGCATTTGATGCTGATGGGTGTTGTTCATATAGCTTACCCCTCCCTGCAGCGTGCCACATGGCGGATAGAGGTTCGCACGCATCGTGCCAGCGATTGTGATGCATGAAGCCCCGTCGGCGTAATGTCTGCACCGCGTAGTGCACTGCAATTGCCGTAATAAAACCTATAAAGATGCACAATTGCTTTCTAAAAGAAGGTTTCACCACTGAGATGACTAAACACCACGCACTCTCCGTGGAGGTCGCTCGATTACGGAAGAGATTGTGCATTTTCAAAGTTATACTATAACTACCCGTCGCACGCGGAGAGGCGGTAGAGCCGTACGTCCTATTCATAACCTTGACTAGAAGGAATGATGAAGCAAAGGAGTACATTTGTAGAGTATTAGAGACCATCATAGATAACTATAGAAATGCACAGTAACCATCACAATAGAGGGAGCGCCATGGAGACAAGGTCATTGGTTAGCTTCTCCATGACCACGCTCCTTTCTTACAAAGCGACTCAAATTCTCACATCCTTCGATCATGTATCCTCGGGTGTACTCTCCTTACAGCGTCAGGCTCAGCGATGGCCAAGCGATTGGAAGCATCACCCTGCACCATGGTACCGTACTTGACTTCTCTTTGGCCAACCTCTCGAATGAGATCCCTTACTGGTGCGTTGGCGACAGTTGGATGATCAAGAATCGGAGCACGGAAAGCGTTAGCAATCTCGAAAGGTCCGAGAGTGACGTCGCGGCCGAGTTGCCAGTAGCCCCAGTAGCTGGGCAGAATGCAGAGGACGCAGAAAAGGATCGAAGCCAGGGCTCCATACATGAAGGCACGGTTGGTCTGGTAATGGATACTGAAGCCATACAGCTGGACTTTGGCTGTTTCGGTGATGGTGTAGTTATTATTGTCGCTATTGTCGTACCACGGATCCGTGGCCAGAACAAACATGAGAGAATTGATTTGTTGAATGGTGTAGTTTAACGGATCTCGAAACTCAAAGTCACATCCAGCGGTGGTAATGCGTGAAGAGTTGAAAGGCAGAATGCCAGCTGCCCCTGTATTGCTTACAGAGAATTCGCTGCTATTGTAGTGCATACTGCTGGTTCCTGCGAAGTACTGATTTAGCACCTTGACAATTCCACCGAGAACGGTCGGTGAATTGCCATTAGAGGACGAAGGATTCTCCAAGACATCCTTGTGGGCAAGAACTTTGTAGTCCTTTAGCTGTCGCAGAGATGAATTGTAGAGAGTTTCGTTCACGTAGAATGACGAATCTTGATCAAGTGAGTAATAGTGCTGGGAAGCTTCGCTCCAGTAGCCGACCTGGCCGCCCCAGGAAGTAGTGTTGTAGCCAAGATACGTGTTCGACACATAGAATGCAGTGGTGGTTTCTATGGGTGTGTTTTCAATCGTGACCGGATAGCTGATGACGGCCGGCCGCAGAATGCAGCTGTGTCGAGTCAATTTTCCAGGACAGCTATTGGAGTTACCATCAACTGCCTTTGCTTTTGTGGAAGTGAGATTCATCTCGATCCGAGAGTAGTCACCTTCTACACTGTTAGATCCATATATGGCTTGGAATGTGATGTCGAAAAGAGTGCGATTGGCAGCGACATTCGTCTCTTGGGACACAGCTGTCCCGTAGTCTATGTCGACTTCTTCGCTTTGGCAGTCGATGGCGAACCCAGTACCGTTAACGTCAAAGAGACAAGTGCCGTCGCATTCGTAGGAGATTGCGGGGTAGATGCCGCCAGACCGAGACCAGAAATGAACGTCTGAGCCAAGCCAATCAGGCAGAAGAGAGACCTCGCCAGGATTGTCTGTGAAGTTCGCTGTGAAGGGCATGGTGTCGTTGACATACACCTCAAATGTGATATTATGACGAGGGTCAGGCGACGAGGCGCTCCCAGCAGCCTTCTGTAGCAGGACCCCGTCGATGATAGTGAGCTTTGCAGCAAGAGCCGCCAGGGCGATAAAGTTGAAGTATTTGCCGTAAAGCACAATGTCTTTGATGCTCGAGCTGAACTGCCAGGAGCGATGAAGCTCACTGATAGTGCCGCCTCTGAGAGCTTTTCTCCACCATGTGATGGCAACGCCGTTCGCGATGGCCACCCCGAAAGCAATGTTTGCGATACCGTTGAAGGCCGATAGTAAGACACTGGGTCCGATCTTCTCTGCCCAGGGCTTTTGCTTCTTGCCATCGGAGACAAGAAGAACGATGATTGAGCTATTCGCACATAGAATGACAATGAACAGTGCTATGGCTCCATTCCAGGGGAATCTGGCTCTCATTCCTGTTCTCCATTGAGGATCAGGGAAGGCTTGCTCTTCGTTGTCGAGCGGGACGGCGTTGACTTGGGGTTCTTCTTTGCCGGTAGACATGTTTGGGAAAAGTAAAGAGGATGAGGAGAAAATTCCTTTCGGACATCCAAAGGACGAGGTTTATATATGGTCAAGAGAAGGCATGGTCAACTGCCTGCCTGTAGCAGATGAGCTGAATTGGGTGTGTTCATGGCCATTTTCCATATTCTCTCGCAGCTGGAAGTATACGCTGAGCGGGTCTTCTCATGCCGTCCGTACGCGCAGGAAGTTCACAGCTGGAGTAGAGTTGTAGAGCGCATGTAGACTTGTTCACGGTATGTGGTCTCTTTGATGGTGTGCTAGAATTCCGGTTGCCGAGAAATGATCAAAGGTTGGATCCGCGACATCTTGTCGATCTCGAATGGACGAAGAGGTAGCTTGTCGGAGAGACCGGATTTGCCGTGCGCGCAGCCTCACAGAGTGTATCATGGCTGTTCAGCTGCGCCTGGTCAAGTATGAAGAAGCTGAAACGTAGGAAGAAGTGTAAACGTGGCGCAGATGCGTTACAGAACACTCGAGACGTCAGAAAGAGCAGGTTTTCAAGCTGAGCTCCTCACATTTCGAATCTCTACTCGCCAACTCATAGTAAATCTCACCGGACGACATGTTAGAGTCCAAAGATACTGCAGACATCCGAACGAGGATACACGGTGGTGCTGCTGGTCGAGTATCCAAGTTCAGATTCTTGGACCAGAAGATGAACGTTCTCTAACTGAGCAGAGGCGCTCCTGCTCCAAGCTGATGGAACGCGCTCGGTTCCCCACGATTCCACGAACCCCACCTTCAATTCTTGACCTTCAGAATCTTTCCTGCTTCATACTTTCATCGTGTATGAAAACACACAGAACAAGGAAGTGCGACATGATCGAATCAGACGTTGAAGCTCATCCTGAAGCGCGAATGTCTTGCTCGTTTTCTAAGGGCGCTGTGTGACCATCAATGTTATCCCTGGACAGCAAAGCTACGCCCTATCCTGGTCGACAAGTGCCTTGAGCGCCGCAAGAAAATCTGCACGATACAGTGCGTGCGTGCGTCCGAAGAAGCCTACCAGTATGGAATTCTTTCTCTGCCAGCTGTTTCTAGCTTTGTGATGAAACCTCTTCCGCGGTCTGGCAACTGGTTTGAGCAACGGACGCGGCCGAAAATTAAGCATATCGCTCAAGCCATGGCTGAGGCTCTTATCAGGGCTGATAGACCGATTTGGACAGGTACGTACCGACTTGATGAAGACGCGGGAGGTGAATTGGGAATAAGAATGTTCTGAAATTTGTGATTGGCTGAGCGATCATTCGTCTCGCGTGCTCACCACTCGATCAGGAACATTCGTCCTCTTCCTCTAACACCATATAGCGATGGGTTGACTATAGAAATGCATGATCATCTCGAAGCTCGGAGATGGGGCCAAGGAGAGTCGATAAGTCTCTACTCTTCAAGGGATACCACCCTGTTCTTTGACACAATCGTGCATTTCTATAGCTATATGTGTTGATACTGTTTAACGCGGAGAGCACGTGGTTACCGTTCGGAGAAGCTGAGGTACATGCAAGAACAACAAACTTACCACACTTCGCTTGCATATTAGCAGTACTGCTATCACATACCGGAAACTAGGAAGTCAGAGCGCAGTCACTACTATTCAGCTCAGGAAAGGACAATGGTGCTTGACGCGCCCGGATCAACTGCTTCTTCTGGAACGAAATGGCTCACACGCGAGCAGACGTAGGAGAGTTGTACAGACAAAGAGAAGCTTAGTGCCAACCCTGGAACTTTTGTGTTTACACTCCTGCAACAATATATACTGGCCCATCGACTCTTTCCTGTTAGGCAGCACTTCCATCCCAATTTGCAAACAACATCCTGCAACTACTTCCCATCTTCTCCCTCGCTTCATCTATTTCCACGAAGATGGCTAGTGACGAAGCCATCATACCCGTTGATATCTTGACATATGGTGCAGTCGACAAGTTCAAAAATGATGTGACGGTCACTGCTACCGCCATTGATTCGCCTGATTCGCCTAAACAACGCCCAACCATTCAACTACAAGGTCGTCGCAGAACCACCTCATCCTTGGGCCAACCAGAACAACCAACTTTGCACAACACCACCGACAATACTCTGACACAAATCGGCAACCTCTTCAAGAAGATTCATGGGTTTTCCATCATCACACGATATGCGTTGTATGTTTTGCCAGTCGCAACACTCTTGGTCATTCCTCTCGCGCTTTTCGACACGATCTACAAAGATGCCAGAGCTGGCCACGTTCGCCTCCTTGGCTTGTTCATCTGGCTAGAGGTCGTCTGGGTCGGCCTTTGGGTCTGTAAGCTACTAGCCAAAGCACTGCCTGTAGTCTTTCAAGCTGCATGCGGTATCGTGAGCACAGGCATAAGGAAATACTCGCTTGTCCTGATGGCCCTTGAGATCCCCATCAGCCTCTTCCTTGCTTCCATTGTCAACTGGGAAACGGTACCTGTGATTTGCTCCTTCGATCAAGGTCACTGTCATGATCAATGGTTGGTGACGCTTCACACAGTTTGTCTAGCAACCATTGCAGTTGTTGCTGTTTTCTTGGCCGAGAAGTTCTTTGTGCAGCTCATCAGTATCAACTATCACCGGAAGCAGTACGACAGAAAGATCAAAAACTCGAAAAGGCTGATTTCTATATTGGACATGATGTACGATGCTTCGCGACAGTTGTCGCCGCCTTTTTCACGCGAATTTGCGGACCTCGATTATGACATCTTTGACCCTGATACTTCAGGCATCAAGAAGAAACTTGGTCAAGCCGGCATACGGACTACTATGATCAACGACATTGGTCGCGCCAGGGACAAAGTCACCTCTGCTTTTGGCAACATCGCATCCGAGATTTCCGGGAAAACCATCTTCAACCCAAACTCTGCTCATTCCATCGTCATCGGAGCACTTGAGACACGTCGTGCTTCCAAAGCACTGGCACGTCGTCTCTGGCTTAGCTTTGTGCCTGAAGGCAAAGATGTACTCCTAGTACAAGATATTCGAGACGTGCTCGGAGCCCATCAAGCTGAAGAAGCTGATGAGATTTTCAACGCTCTCGATAAGGACTGCAACGGTGATGTCAGTTTGGACGAAATGATCATGCTCGTCATGGAGGTTGGCACTGAGCGCAAGAATAGAGCCTCGAGCATGCACGATATCAGTCAAGCCATCGAGGTGCTTGATCGTATGCTTGTCGTCGTGGTGTTCGTCGCTATTGCCTTTATCTACGCTGCCTTCTTCAGCAAGACCCTTGCTTCCAAGACTGCTCAGCTCTGGTCTGTGCTTACTGGCCTCGCGTTTGCCATTGGTGGTACCGTTACCGAGTTCCTTGGTTGCTGTATCTTCCTCTTCGTCAAGCATCCATATGACGTCGGCGACCGCGTCGACATTGACAAGACTGAGCTTGTTGTCGAACACATCTCGCTCATGTACAGCGTCTTCCGCCGAGTTGACAATGATAAAACTGTCCAGGTCTCTCACGCTGTCGCGAATACTCTTTGGATTGAGAACGTCTCTCGCAGTAAAGCAATGAAGGAACGAATTACCCTTGGCGTATCTGCAGCGACTACATCGGCAGATATCAGTGCTCTGCGCGTTGCATTGAAAGAATTCGTCAGAGCAACGGACAACGCGCGAGATTACCAACCTGATCTTGATGTCGAAGTCGTTGGCATCGGTAACCTCGATCATCTGGATCTTATGATTGAAATTAGACACAAGGTAAGCTCAAGCAATTTGGAAACTCGCAGGAACGTGCTAAGTTTATCTATGGTCAAACTTCTCGAACGAATCTTTGCGGGCGTCTCGTAGGAACAAGTTCATGATTGCTCTTTTGGCAGCTGTTAAGAATGCGGGTATCGAGGCACCATGAGCCATTTGATTATCACTCTCTATGGACACTGTCAATCCATGGAAAGCCCTGTACATTTTTATAGCTTACCACATCACTGCCCTTCGGCGTAAGTGGGAGAGAGAGAGGCTGCTCCTGTGTCTAAACACAAGAAAACGTTGCTACTAGCTGTTCTTGTCATAATCGAGATGAGCCCTACAAATGGCTCTATGCGACCTTTCTGCTTCTCTTCTTATGCACTTCTTGCAACTCCCAGACGCTTGATTGATGCACTGGCACATATCCTCCCGTAATGAATCGAGAGCATCGAGTCACGCTCATTTTGAGAATTTCAAGTGTCGGTGGAGTTGCAGCCTAGTCGCATGTTGTTAGGCAGAAAACATATTGGTTAGTAGGTCATTATCGTGATCTTCTAGTTCTTAATGGTAATAGGTATATTTATTGTCATGATTAAAAACAGATGACTCTATAAAGTTAAACATAAAGACTTAACCTTATAAAACCCTAACCCTACCCTAAAACCCAGTAAATATAGTATGATTTGAGAAAGCCCGGTACCGCTTGAGAGCTTCTATTGAACAGATGGTTGTTTATATGAACACGTCTAATTAGTCGTCCATATTAAAGCTTGATATTTAGAGCGATTTAGGCTTGATTAGATGTGCCCATGCTCGAGGCATCAGATTGTACGGATCCTTATCATGCCCAGACTCCCCAACCACCCAGGGACCAGCATTCTGGACCGTCTCGTCGATGTTTACACTTAGAGAGCAACCTCCAATCAATGGTTTCCAAAGGATGTTCCAGACCCCTAGGATTGCGTCAATCATTGTGCGTGACATGAAAGATGAGGAAGATATACTTTGTACCACACTTGTCATGGTGTCTGGGCTGCGACAATGCTCCCAATATAGAAAATGTCCCCCTGGCTTGAGTAGTTTATAGATCTGCTTCACTGCGGCATTCGGGTCTCCCACAGAGCAAAGCACTTGCATACAAAGTACTGTATCCACAGTACCAGACTCAATGCCATGCGCTCGAAGAGTTTGATCATCTTCCAATATGGCGCCAACCACGGTATATCTGTCTCTCAGAAATGGAAGCTCGCACAATTTGGCCTTCAAAACACTGTGGAAATGTACGTTTGGTTCGATGCCGTACACCTTCGAAACGCGGTCTGTGTCGAATCGCGGGAGTTGATTGCCAGAACCTGGGCCAAGTTCAATTGTTAGGCCTGTTGCTTGAGAGACCAGATGAGGCACCGGCGTGCATTCTGCTTCAAACCCTGCAAAGTGATGGCCTCCAAGTACTCGTCAGATACAAAGCATGGGAGTCATTGTTGAGTACCATACCCAAGGTTGTATACCAGACTGCAAAAGCCCGCTCCCGAGCTCCACGAAAATTCCCTGCGGACAAGCACTGGACCAGATCTGACAGACCGTTTCAGCAGTTTGAACAGCAATGTTCAGTATATCGTGGGCGCTGACTTACACCAAACGGCATACTGAATGGGTTCTACCATCTCCATGCTTGTTTTCCAGCGTTGCACGAGCCCGTCGAACATGGTCATAGATCGCAGAATTCTGATGTGTTCAAGGCAAGATTTCCATTGTCGTGAACTTCAAGACGAAGTGGAACTGGTGGGAATTTAACTAGCGTCGTGCTAATCTCCGGAGTTAGTGCTCGCGACGTCGCGTATTAAGGTCCGGTAGATAAATAACGCAGTGGTTTGAGTTCTAACTCAACGATAAGCGGAGGCAGCCGCGATATGGGCTTGCATATACGGAGAGTCACTATCGAACTTACTAACCATATACAGTAGGTCGCATATCGTCTCAAATGGGCTGGACTCGCACCATGCTTCATAGTCGGACTATAAGAACACAAAACAAATGTACCGGTGCTCTCGCAAGCTTATCTACCTCAGCATAGTCAAGACGATGAAGGTATACGAACTACTGAGGAGTCAAGAAGAAAACTCCAAAGATACTGACGCCGGTCACGCAAGACGATGGCGAAGACCGTGGTTCCAGATGATGACAGTCATCTTGGTCATAGAAGTTGTGCAGGCAGCTTTCTTTCTTGTATGGTGGCATACGACAACCCGCCAAGTTAGCAGAAGACCAGGCCTAGACGGTTGTAGGTATATCTTCCAGACTTGAGCGCAGCGCTTACCTCGCATAGACTTCGACCTGCACAGATAAAACACATCTACCAAGTTCATCAACGACAATAGTTACGTCGAAGACAGTCCATTTGCTAACGACTTCTGGATAAAGATGCAACCTCGTCCGTATCACCCCGACCACATTGCCCTCGTGTCGATCTGTAACATGACATTGATTTAGCTTCTGCGATAATCTCCCTGCCCACATCGGAAATTGATGCACTTGGCTTGCCAAGATCGGCACCGACTCCAGACACGCCAGGAGAAATGGTTTACCAGCTGGACATCTTCCACAGTCTACATTGCCTGGTATGATATATCTGACAAAATTCTGTTCGATTGCGATTCTGACAGAAAGAAGTATAAGATTAGGAAAAGACTCCTTGGGAATGAGACACACCCGCGTGATGGCCATACCTTACATTGTTTGAACTACCTATGGCAATCCCTGAAATGTAACGCGGACATTATGCTTGGAGCAACAGACACGTTGGATGACTATGGACTGTATGGGACCCATTCTTGCAGGGACTACGGTGCCATCGAGGAATGGGTAGAGAGACATCTTTGGAAGGGGTTTGATCAGTGGGCCGCCGATCCAGCCAATATAATACCCCTTCCGGAGATGCTGATGGACACAGATTTTGCACTTTAATAATGCTATCAAGATCATCCTTGGAAACGAGACGATCTGATTTGTTACAGTATGACAAGATACAACGTTTTCTTCTATCTTTGTGTTCACCTTGGAGTTGTGTTTATCTTGGTGCTTGAAGACAATCGTGTGGACTTCAAAACAAGGACTTGATGATTAGTGCTGAAGTCAAATCTCCACGTTGTCAGTAGTCACTACTTTGTGAATCTGTACTGAGGAAGGCTGCATCGTACATTGATACGATTGGGGAATGATAGCCGACGCGTCTATCGAACGAACACTCAGGATCATAAATGGCTCAGGCACTAGTCGTAATCTGCCTGGATAGCCTTGGTCCTTCTTATCTTGTGGTCTGTCAAGAAAGAATTGGATGATTCCAATAGCCGAGCCAGGATCCCTTATCTTCTGGACACCTCCTACGCTTGTGATACACAACTTGTCTGTCAGTAATATGTTTGGTCAGAGAAGAACAGACGCAAAAAATGCCAAGTGGGCTATAGCGCTGCCTTGGACATTGCTCACGCTGTCTTTGGTATGGCAGATTTATCAATGGCAAACATTCAGCCCTTCACCCTGTTTTGACGGTATGCAGTCTTCAATGTGGGAAGACCTGGGACTGACGGTCAACACAATTCAGAGAGACTTCTCGATCCCCCAATCATATGGGAGAAACGTAAGTGGAATGATGATGATGCCCAATCATATCAGTGCTCGTGAATCTTTTTGCTTGAGCTTACATCATTTCAGGCACCTATGTCAGCAACATAGATGGATTTGTACCTGACCGGTACTCGATGCAAAATCCAGACGTCGAAGCTGCCTGGGACTCTGTGCAGTTTCCATTTGTCACAGCGATCAGCGTCAAAGAGAAGAACAACTTACCTGGCCGGCAAGAGACTGCACAACTCTATGGGCCAGAGACTGGTTATGCCGTTCTGCTCGAAGTGTTTCATCAGATTCACTGCTTGGTACGTGTCTTCTGATCCTTGGCAGACTCCTCGCTCACATCGGTCTAGGATGCCTTGCGTAAGAGGTTCTTCAACGTCGGTAATTACACAGAGCCTACAGGCTTCGTAGAAGAAGGCGGACATTCAGATCACTGTTTCAGTTATCTCTTGCAGACAATCCTTTGTCATGCTGATGTAGGCGTCATGACAACACGGTGGTTACATCATAACCAGGACTTTGCAGCGAATTTCAACGTCACACGTACTTGTCGTAATTTCGATGCAATATACGAGTGGGCACGAGGCAGGAGATCGTTCTACGATACCCTTGGAGATATTAAAACGTCTGGAGGTGGACTCTAGAGGGTTACTCTGCACCCGTGGAAGCAGATCAAATTTAATTGTTCACATAAGGACAGCATGTTCAGATCTGCACAGGACTTTTGTGAAGGCGCTTGCTCCGAGCCATGATCAGAAGCTTTGTCCGTGATCATGTACAGTAGGACTGTGGTCTTCGCTAGCTCCCAGCTTGCTCCCTTGGCCCTTGGGAAAAGCTGAGCCTAGACATGTCAGTGATATTTTGCCTCTTGTGTGTTCCGTCGGCATGCTACTTACCGTGTATTGGATGCTTCAAAGTCGCCATCATGGTGTCAGGTATAGCTCTCTCTCCAGCCCAATCATCCAGCGATTTCCAGTCAACGCACTGGTGCTCATGTGAAAAGTCTGCGCGCGGCATAGCCTCAGCTTCAGACCATTGAAGCGTGAATAAAGACGCATCCGCATGGCAGAGGATTGCTTGTCGCAGCACGTCGATGCAGTGATCTACGATCATGTAAGTCTATGCTCTGACATGACAAAAGCCCATCATACCTGTGTGGAGGCGATGCAGTCTCTGCTGCTCAATTGTCTGATTGGGAAAGTAATGATCCACCCATGTGTATTGTCGTAGCCTCTTCAGGCAGTGAAGCTCGTGGAAAACACTCAAGCCTGCAATATACATGTCGGGTTGACCTGGCGCAGCTATAGATGGAGCTCCGATCTTCTCCAGGTCTGAGCCTGGTACAGCGATATTCATGTCTGGAAACATCCGTCAGAAGCTCATTTGGGACTCTCGAGATCTCTCTGTGCTTACTCTGGATTAGATCTCTCCAGGCCCGATCTGATTCAACGGTTGGTTCGCCAATGAATTCGCTCTCTATGACCAATTCGGCATTGAATCGTTGCTTCCGATAATGCAGCGCCTCTTTGGCAGGAGCTAAAACAAGGTCAGCATCATGCAACTGCGGAGTTCGAACACTACGTACAGTAGACGAGATCGGCCCCGGTATGACAGCGCCGAGACCAACTCTTGCGTTGATCTGACACCCAGAAAAGCCCGCTGTATAGCGCCATCAAAAACACTTGGAGCAGCGCAAACCAAACAAAGATCTTCCAAGTCGCTGGGCTGCTCGGTGCTCGCCAAGTAGTACTGAGACCTTTGGCATAGACTCTGGCTTCTTTGCTGCCATCGGATACATCGTTTGCTTCATCATTTATCACGAGAGGTAAAGACTCGAGTTCATGGTCTAAAGCCATCCTGAGAGCCACAACCAATGGGAGAGAGTATGTCGGAGGAGCAAACTGTATAGGGTCCAAAGACACTCGAACGAGATAGACGAGGATTATAAGTTCCAGTCACTTTAGGGGACATGTCCGTTCCTTCAGCTCAGACTAGCCGTGATACAAGTGGGGTGCAAGAACGGATTGGCTAACCCAGTCAAGAGTAGCTGAAATAAGAATGCGGGCGTTCATGCGCAGGCTTATAAGTAGATTCTCTCGAGCCGCCGCTAAAGCTCAAAAGTTGCACCCGTACCTCTTCTTAAACCACGCCTTTGACGAACAAAAGCCATTTGCACGTCGAGAAGATGAAAGAATTCGAAGACTCTTGAAGATTAGAGACATAGTCGATCCTAAGGGCGTGTTTCAAGTTCTACAGACTGGACCATTTAGGCTTATAGGCAATAAGACTAAGAAGCAAGAGCTTATAAGAGACGAGCTTTAATTCATTATAGAGCCTAGGATAATGTCTCCCATACATGACTAGATATAAAGATGCCTATTACTCTAAATGCATATTAATTAATATAGATATTTAGGATATAGATCTTATAAAGATATGTATAGCTTTTAGGTAACTAAAGAAATATACCTTTTAAATCCTTCTAAAAGCTACGTCTCCGAGCACGTACTTTTGCCATCAGATGCATTGGATACAAGCTCAAAACCTCCTCTGGAGAGCATGATTGCTGTACACGACTTCGAAGAGGTAGCTCGTCTATTTTTCACAGCCAAAGCCTTTGCTTTTTACTCATCCGCGGCCTCGGATCTGGTCTCACATCACTTCAATCTCAGCTGCCACAGGAAGTTGATGCTCCGGCCGAGAGTGCTACGTAATGTGAAAGAGGTCTCTCTCAAGCGACGTATCGTGGGCTGCGAAACAAGTGCACCATTCTTTGTCAGCCCTGCAGCGATGGCAAAGCTGGCTCATCCAGATGGCGAGTTAGCAATTGCTCGAGCATGCGCAAGTCAAGGTATCATACAGAGTGTTGGTTGACCCAACAACAATTGATACCAAACTTGTACTGAGTCTTGCCAGATATCCAGCAATGCTTCCTATCCACTTCCCGAGATTGTCGTCGCGGCAGAGACACGACAGCCGTTCTTCTTTTAGCTCTACGTGAATTCTGATCGATCGAAGACTGAAGCCCTGCTGCGAACCGCAATAGAAGTTGGCGTGAAGGCACTTCTTGTGACCGTGGACGCACCCGTGCCTGAAAAACGAGAAGCCGACGAGCGTATCGCAGCTGGAAACCTAGTCTCGGCGGTCAGTGGGGCTGTAGCGACCAACGATACGAAAGGTGGAGGTTTGGGCAGGGTCATGGCGAGATACATCGATCCAACATTGGTTTGGGAAGATATCAACTGGCTGAGACAGACATCCGGACTCCCGATCGTGCTGAAGGGCATTCAGACGGCGTCAGATGCGCGAAAAGCTGTGCAATACGGTGTTGATGGCATTCTGTTGAGTAATCATGGCGGTCGATCATTAGACACGTAGGTTTCATCTAACATTTGCGAAGTGAATATCGACTGACCCTCGTCTGCAGTACTCAGCCAGCAATGTTGGCCTTGCTTGAGCTACACAAGCACGCTCCCGAAGTGTTTGACTCGCTGGAAGTCCTGGTAGATGGCGGGTTCACCAGAGGCACCGACATACTGAAGGCGGTTGCTTTGGGGGCTTCAGGAGTCGGGATCGCTAGACCTTTCTTGTATTCCCTGGCATATGGCCAAGAAGGAACTGAGCACTTGATCGAAATTCTCAAAGACGAACTCGAGGTTGCCATGAAGCAGGTTGGCATCACCGATATCAATCATGCCCATCCAGGTTTGGTGAACACAAGTTTGCTTGAGGGCATGATTCGAGGCGAAGAAAAACACACTTGTATTGAATGGATGCCAAAAGCAAGATTTCAAGAAGCTAGTGGTATCCAATCCTGGATGAACATGCCAATAGTCACCTGTTTCTATAGCTGTCCACTAATACCTATGGAGATACTCAAGGAGATTTTTTCTATCCATGGATCTCGCTCTATCTCAAGTGCATCTCATTTCTACAGCTTACAATAACACGATTGGCTATTGAGGGAAACGATCCACATCATTAATACACTCCACTATTAGTTTTTGTTACCCAAGTCGGATTTAATGATACCATGATAACCTTACATTTTTATTCCGCTATGATATGTGGTTGTGCTTTTTTTTCTACGACTGGTTTCATGTTCTGTCGTCATCTTCTGTGGCTAGTAAACAAGCGCATCGAACAACCTCCGATACTTTGCGCTTGCCAATTCCTCTCTGTATACAAACCTCTTGAGCAAAGATTCCATCTGCTCCCAGTTCCGGATGCCGGAATCTTTCATCAATGCGCTGATATGCTCATCTCCACTTTGTGTGGGCGTGGCGTGGCTATTGAGTGTCATCTTGGCCCAGATTGCAACGTCTTGATATTCCGTGCCCATAAGTTCGTGAGTCTTGAGGTGCTTACAGGCCTCAGCGTGGATATCGATCCCTTGTTGGACATCGAAGGCCCATGTCGCGTTGTGCGCGCTGATGCATGCCCACATGATGGGCGCGTTTGCCGAAATCATGGCGGATCGGACATGGTAGCAAGCCAGCAGATGCAGCTTGTCCCATTGTTCCTCGTACGTTTCGTCTGGCGCCGCCGAGATGGAGTGACTGGCATTCCATGACATGATCTCTATGATGAGTCTTCGAAAATCTGCGATGGAGTTTGGTGCAGTGTAGTCGAAGGTAGCGCACTTGGAGACTGTACTCAACAGACTCAAAGCCTCAGGTTTGTCAGTAGGCACAATGTCAAAGCCCGGTGGCAGGTTTTCGGGCAGCACTGTCCCGTGTGCCAGCGATCGACCAAGTGAGAACGCTGTCTCTGCGACATACCGTTCCTGGGTCGCCTCTTGGAAGCACGTCATGGCCACATCTGCCAGTGCAGTGATACTGGTATCTTCCAGAGATCCAAGAGCAAGAGGTAAGGTTTTCCACGCCTGCATGTGAACCTCGTATGATTGATGGTCGCCGAATCTGCGTTCCCAGCCAGCTAGGAGAGCGATAGAGATGGAGTTGAAGCTGTCTTCTGGCGTGTGAACAATCGTCTTCTGAATGCCGTCGAGTAGAGCTCCGCGAAGGAATAGCAGCCCGCTGCCAAAGCCAGTGTGCAATTCGTGCCTTGTGAGACCGCAGGTATTCGCATAGGTCCCCGCGACAAACATCGCTGCTTCGAAACATATCGTACCACCAGTGAAAGCATTCCAGAGCAAGACTCGGTCAGATTTCCTCGCCATGGAGGCAATGGCGTTCGCATCTTGAGAACGCAGTCTCGAAAACAGACGCGAGATGGATTCGTGGGCTGCCTTGTCTGCTTGATCTTGTGTCTGTAATGCTAATGGTGATGCTTCGGTCGGCTTCGGTAGAGCTTTTATCGCTTTCTTTGGCCCCAAGGCTTTGCTGATGGACTCATTTCTCGCGATGGTAGCTTTGCGGGCGCCGGATGAAGTGTGTGCGACATGCGCCCGTACCACACGACGCTGCTGCTTGTAGATTCCCAGAGCTCTGCGTTCCTCCAAGGCCCGAGGGTCATACTCGACCCACGCAAAAGACGCTTGTTTGCCAGAGTCGTTGGCCATGTCTACCATCCAATGTCATTAGGCGAGTGACACTCGTCGTGAGGCTTCACGAAGTTCCCGAGAAGGGTTTGTGCTGTCCGTGAGCCGAACGGTTTTCTCTCGGCCGGGAAAGAATGACGAAACCTGACAGCTGCACGGTCCATCTAGTCGCTTGTCTCGGACTATCGCACCCCGAGAGGCACATAATAAGCCTAACATGGCAGGCTATAGAAATGCACGATACTTTAAGAAGCAAAGTGGTTACTATAGGAGACGAATTATATAAAGTCGTCTCTATAGCCATACTTCCATTAAGAATGTAATTAAGTATATACTAATAACGACTCTAGCTACCTTTATAAGTCTAGGGCTATAGAGGCTTATAGGCTATAGTAAAGAGCCGGGATTATAACGAGTAATATCTAGTAACTCGAAAGATAAGGGCGTAATAAGTCGCGGAGAGGGGCTAATACGACGACCTAGCCCTATATATATTAGTATTTTAGGATAAAACCTAGCTAATAGATTAGTTAGTTAGTTAGTTAATTCTTATAAGCTATTTATAGTCTTATTACCTATATAAGCTATCCTAAACATTGCTTTATCGCTACCTTCGCTACTTTATCTTATATGCAATTTAGTAGAAACTTTAAACCTCCCCTACTCCTATTCCTAACT
>JALPCE010000294.1:0-29827 GCA_026538705.1 Aureobasidium sp. GC_Fusr_1 | reverse complement strand
CACCTCTAGCTATCCTAACCCGGCGGTAACTTAAGTCCTTATCGAATCGATAGAGCTTACGTCCGCGAGTAATTTAGCCCCGGTATAGGGTTTATTAGGTTCGATTTAGGGGAGTTATTCCAAAAATTGGTTTCTACGCGATTATGATGTTTTTTCCCTATCCGTAAGGGCTAACAACTATGCTATAACTACGCGACTCTTAAATTTATCTAGGGGGGATGGTATAGCTTAACGGGGAGAGCGCCTAGTAATCCTTCTTAAAGTATCTTTATATATACCCATTTCTACGGCAAGAAGAAGATCGTAGGCTCGAGTCCCACTCCCCTTAAACTTGTACGCTTATGGCAATGAACCTTATAATATGCTCGGGCAATACCCCCTTTAAGGTGGTAGCGGTAAGATCCCTACGCTATGATTAGTTTCCCCTAGTTTTCCTACTAGGTTTTTATAAGGGTTTTTATCGATTATAGGTGCTTACTTAGTTAGTCCGACGGAGGTGTACTACGCGAAAGACTAGCTAGACAAGGTAATAAGGTCGTCATATACTAAGCTTAGCGATATAAAGCAACATGACAAAGCACGGAACTAGCAATGGACAGCTCATGCCTCTACTAGGGCGAATAGCTTAAGAATATCAAATCAAATCAAATCAAATCAAATTTATCTGACCTAAGATGGACAAAGCAATATAAAAAGTTATATTCTCGATGGTAGAGCAAGCGCATATATGTTGTACAGGGACTGTGAGAGGAGTGCGATTATCACAGCTGAGGCGAAAGTGAAGCGCTACTCTGATTGCACAATGCCCACCACCGTGGCGACACAATTTAACAAGGCGCTTGAATTCTTTACGTGTGTTTATTTGTAAAAATAAGTCCCCCGTCTGTACTTAATGGCTGGTAGACTTGTATTCATCATCCGATATCCATTGACCCCCTTCAGTATTGAGTGACCTGTATCCATCCAATTCCATCACTGACTCTCAAGATCACTCGATGGACCGAGTTGCAGACTTCGCGAACAACAAAGTCACGCGAGCAATAGGCCGTATGCCGGCAGCGACGATAGCAGAAAAGACCGCCAGCGGACAACTTCTCCACCCCCGCAATCCCGCCTCCGTCTCCGCGATGGGGACGCGAATGGAAGCTTCGCAGTAACGGGCATAAGTCAGGTTTCCTATGGCGTTTCTCTATAGTGTGAATACACTAAACTGGACGGGCCGATGTGTTCAGGTTGTTCAGAGAGGCGAAACCAATTCCGCCAGCGGATCAGCATTGCACGCGACTCTACGTAATATCCCCGCATCAACTCCACGATCTGTACCCCGCAAGAACCTGGATAGACTTTCGAATTCGGCCCGAGACTGCTTGAAAAGTCGTCGGCGCTCTCGAACACTCTGCAACCCCAGATCTGCTGTGTCATTGAGTTTACGCTAGTCAATTCCGCCGTTCGCGATTACGACAAACCAAGAAGTCGTGGGTGCCGTTGAGTTCCTTCTTTGCCGCTTCAACTACATCTTCTCTTGACACACAACCCAGTGTCGTGTGGGTATATCTATTTCATGACCCTCGCTGGTCATACACCTCAACTCAACACAACAACAATCTCATCTTCAGCAGCTACATCCTCTTTTACAACTGTAGCATCTTCACAGACTCTTCTACCAATCGCTTCACGATGGCCGAAAAGCTCGATCAAGCCGTGACGAGGGAGGTCCTCCCAACATTGAACGAACTCGACCGCGAGAAGACCGGCTACCTCGCCGAAGCCGTCCACGAATCGACTGCCATCGAACATGAACTAGGTACCTGGGAGGCCATTAAGGTCTATAGACCTGCTGTTCTCTGGTCGCTCGGCTACTCTTGCTGCGTCATCATGGAGGGCTACGACACCAACCTCCTCTCCAACTTCTTCGCCTACCCTTCTTTCCTGATCAAGTACGGCAATTGGGTTGGCATCACTCCCTCGACTCCTGTTGGCTATCAACGTAAGTTATCAAGACCTCAATTCTCGAGACTGCTTCTGACGACTAGTTATAGTCACTGCTGCTTGGCAAGCTGGTGTCTCCCAAGGTGGCGGTGCTGGATCAATCATCGGATGCCTCCTCAGTGGTCTCCTTGTCTCCCGATATGGATCCCGCAAAGTCACAATGGGCGCGCTCATGACTATGATGTGCTTTATCTTCATTGTCTTCTTCGCACCCAGTTTGCCCGTCCTCGCTGCCGGTGAAGTTCTTTGCGGTATCCCATGGGGTATTCTGGCCACCACCTCTCCAGCCTACGCTTCCGAAGTACTTCCGCCTTCTCTTCGTACGTACCTTACCTCATGGACAAACATGTGTTTCATTCTTGGTCAACTCGTCTCGGCCGGCATTCTCAAGGGACTTTCGACCCGCGTCGACGAGTGGGGCTACCGCATTCCCTTCGCCATCCAGTGGATTTGGCCCTGCTTCTTGATTCCTCTTGTCTACTTCTCTCCCGAATCCCCCTGGTACCTCGTCCGTGTTGGCAAGCACGCGGAAGCCGAAGCATCTCTCCGTCGCCTCCAGTCAAGCGCTCACCCATCTGCTGTCAACCCCCAGAACACCCTCGCCACCATCGTCTACACCGACAAACTGGAGAAGGAACTTTCAGTGGGTACAAGCTACTTCGATTGTTTCCGAGGCACCGAACTTCGTCGCACCGAGATCGCCTGTCTGTGTTTCGCCGGCCAGATTCTTTGCGGTATTTGCTTCGCCTACAACTCGAGCTACTTCTTCTCTCAGGTCGGCATGGGCACGTCTGCAACCTACTCTCTTGCTCTCGGTGGTACCGCTCTTGCCTTTGTTGGATGCATCTGTAACTGGCTTATCCTCATGCCTCGCTTTGGTCGCCGCACAATCTACATCTGGGGTATGGGTGGTATGTTTGTCATCCTCATGATCATCGGTATCCTCAACAAGTGGACTCACAACCATCAAATCGCATTGACTCAAGCTGTCCTTACTCTCGTCTGGACATTCATCTTCCAACTCTCTGCTGGTCAGCTTGGCTGGGCGCTTCCCGCTGAGATGGGCTCCACTCGCCTGCGCCAAAAGACCATCTGTCTTGCTCGTGACGCATCCAACCTTACCGGTCTTGTTGGCGGCATACTTCAACAATACATGATGAACCCCGAAGCCTGGAATCTCAAGGGCTACACTGGATTCGTCTGGGCCGGCACTTGCTTTGGCATGTTTGTATGGTCATACTTCCGTCTTCCCGAGACCTGGAATCGCACGTACCACGAACTTGATATCATGTTTGCGAGAAAAGTCCCTGCTCGCGAGTTTGCTTCTACTGTTGTTGACGCTTTCGAGTCCGATGGTTCGGAGGAGGATCTCGTTACCAAGGCTGCCAAGAATGCTGCCAGAGATGCCATCAGGACTGGATCTATCACTTATCAGCCTTGATTGTATCAGGAGCATGTTTGTGATATCGGTCGGTTGAAGAGGAAGAAGCGCTGGAGTCGCTGACTTGTGATTTTGACGAGATTTCGAAAAGAATGCTTTGAACGTCACTGTTTCTATGACTCTATCATGATTTGAGCTCATGCAATACGAACTTGATCACATACCAACTCTCCGAATTCATCTGCTCTCCCGTGTAAGGCTTTCAAGTCCTGTCCGCGTCAAGAAATTCTATCACTCTACTCGTGTGCTCTTTTCTAACGCCCGCATTGCCTTCATGTCTCCTTCACTAAGCATAATTCTCTCTGCAGGCTACAAAACCTGCTGTCAGGCAGCGGACTGTCATCTTGTTCAGATTGCGCCTGAAGTATATGTGGATGCTGTGGTACGGAGACACCTCGTTGGCCTACTTCGTGCAGAGGCTGTCATCTAATCTGTAGAAATCCATCTCTCTTCATGTGAACGGCTGTTGTGCGGATCGTCTGATTGGCGGCGCATTGCTTGCGCTTCCTCTATTTCTGAAGGACTCGCGACAGAGAAGCTTTCTGGTCATGAACTTGCGTTGAGCCCTCCATCCAGTTTCTGACTTGGAAAGCCCTTCCAATTCTTTGTGGAGGAATGCATGGTGGACGTCGGTGTAGAAAAGAAGTTTAGTGCTGTGCGATCGTCGAGATGAGGCAAAATCAAGTGGGGACGTCGAAGTGGACGTGTGGACAGCGTTGTGTTGTTGGAGTGCAATTGAGTGCCAGAGAGATTGTCTTCATGCACCGTTGTTCAGTGTAACTTTGATGATTCGTTGACCTACGGCACAGCGTTCAACTGTATCGAGCGACCGATGCGTTGACCATGACTTTCTGATGTCTGCCTGACAACCTCAACCTCCTTGATCTCGATGATATGTTCGATGGCCAGCACGACATCAAAGATATCCTCTCCAGTATCGATGGCCGCGGATTCGACGACATTGTTGGAGTACAAACATTGGCAACAGCAAAGCTTTATATGATTTTCCAGTTCCTTGACGGCGATGCTCCAGGTGTCAGAGAGTTCCTTGGCCTAGTTGGGTGTTAGTTGGGGAAGTGCCACATAAGCTGAGTACAGACTTATACCTTAAGCTCCCCTTGGAATGCGCTCTGCGGCAGTAGACCAACGGCTTCTTGTGAGGCATCGCGGCATCTCTTCTGTGGTTAGAAATGATCAAGACACACACGGCGAAGCGAGGTTGGGCAGTGACCAATGAATAAGCTGGTGAAGACTGGAGTATCGAGAGGAATGCGGGCGGGAGAAATAACGAAGAGGCGTACGCGAGTTGCAGCGGAGCGTCGTTGGAGATCTCGATTGGTATGCTCGGAGAGGTGATCTGCCAGTAGGTACAGTCTGCAGACAATGCGAGCTAAATTTACCTGACAAAACGTCCGCGAGTTGCGGCGCAACGTTGATCAAAGTGTCATATGTTTCGTATTGGGATAATCACATTGTCTGTACTGAGCGGATGCTTAGTGATGCTGATGCAATGAAGACTGATCAAGCGTACGTGAATAGCCGCGGAACGTCGGGTGAAATGCGACTGTCATGAGTTGGGAGAACGTGAGAACGAGCAAACAGAGCAGTCGAAGTAGTGTTGGTGAACGCAAAGTGAGCAAAGCGCACGCGAGTTGCGGCGGAATCTGATTGAGAAGACGATATTTTTGCGCACCGCAAGGAGGCTCTTGAGCTGTGGGATGCCGGCAGCAGAGTTTACGTCTGTGGTAGCCGTGGCCTCGAGCGCTGGAGATGGGGATGCTGCCAGGACGCAGAGCCCCGAAGAAACTTCCATGAAAAAGCGAATTCAGCATCCATTTCGCGACTCGCGGCGCAACCTGGAACGAAATCAGGATGACTGAGACTGAGTAGACCTTCATCCAACTCGGCTGTCTTGCCTCGCCCGATGATCATCCACTCTCATGTTGCGATCCGCCTCCCTGGAGAGGCCGTCTCTCCGTATTCCTAAAGAAGTTGGAGTTGTTGACGGTATCTCCAAGAGAGTTTCGGGTCGTACTGGAGATTATGGTCAGCTTTTGTAATAAGAACACCGTGTCGAAGAGAGGTGCTAACCTCCTGCCTAGTGAAGGTGTTGCCGAAACGGAGCTTGTAGCTATAGAGAATCTGACGTGCCTCGAAGGCGAGCTGGACGAAAACGTTAGTTCTTGGAAAAGCAGAAAATTTTGTGAGCGTATTGTGCTAACCTCCTTGTTCAACTGAGCGATGGCAACTTTGTGCTTGGCGTGGTTGCAGCCGTCCTCCTCCTTGAACTCCTTGGCGTAGTCCTTGGCCTTGACGTTGCCGCTCTTGTTGTCAGTGACGAGCTCGATTTCCTTCTTGGGGTTGGTAGGAGCGAGGTCCAAAGCCAGGATTCTGGTTCGAATAGCCTCGGGGAGCTTCATGAACGGGAACGGAGCACTGGGCTTGATGATGATGGCCTGAAGAACGTTGTCAAGCAAGTGGGAACCGATCGACTCGAAATGCTGGGCAGCAGCATACTTCACAAAGTCTGGCCAGAGCACGCGTCTGAGTCCAGTCACAACGACCTGGAGGCCGTTGTTAAGCAGAAGGAGTTCAAGAGCAACGAAGCCGGGCAGATACGAACCTGAGCGCTCCCGCAGGCTTGAATTGGTCTTAGCCAGTGCCGTGTAAGCGGAGGCTGGCGATGCAGTTGTTCGATTGTTGCAGGTTGAAGATGTTGAGGATGTTGAAGTGTCTGAGGCTGAAACGGTTGCTTGTTGCGTTGATGAGCCGTGGGCAAAAGCAGGACTTGGGTCGGACGCACTGGCCGCCATACAAGCTCCAATCAACACTGTGCTCCTCGTAGCCCGCAATGGAAGTCTTGGGAGTATTATTGTCCGAGAGCCCGCCGTGTCGAACCATAAGGCGCAACAATTCGTGTTGTCATGGAAGATCTGGTCGCTTGCGGTGTTGACGACCTCAAGCGTTGAGCTGTCGCAGGGGCAGTCTCTGAGCGTCTTGGTGTAGCTCTGAATCGGCGGCAACCCTCTTCGCCATCGTTCCCGGGAAGACATCTGAGAGAATGTGGAGTTCTCTATCTCTTTCTTGTGTAGCATACATCTCGCATCATGTCGTGGATTCATCCTCCTTTCCGATCTTCTGAAGCTCAATCAGGAGGAAAGCGCCCTAACCGACCGCTGTCCAGAAACCAAAGGTCTCCAGAAGAACAAGTCTGATGATGTCCGAACTTGAGGCTGCGCGCTCTGCCGCCGGGCGGAGGAAAGCAATCACCAGCTTCAGTAAGCTGGAGATGTTTGAGTGCGAGTTCGAGTTAGCGAACCCCTTCGCATGGAGCATTACGGCATAGAGATGAGACAAACACTCACAAGCAACCAGTAGATTCCTCCGTAGCAACAACGAATATCGAGTTGAGAGTACTATGTGTGCGGTTTCATAGTGATTCAGAAGGAGCAACGAATTATCACAACACTGTGCCTTTGAAGTGAAGGTTCTTGGAGGCCAAATATGCCAAGGCAAATGGAGGAGAGCATGTGAGGCTACTATCACGAAAGTGAAGCACGAACAGCATGGTCTCACAAGTAAAGGCTGATTTTGACGGACAAACATTCGATTGTGAACTGGAGAAGTGAACCCCCTTCTGTCAAACTACTTTTCCTTCTGCATAAGTCTCAGTGGACATGACATTTCCCCACAAGACCTGCTTCATTTCTATAGATGATTGACGCTAGGTCATTCCGAGGCGAGAGGCTCCAAACGCAGTCGTGGCGGCTCACAGGAGAAAAGTCTTGCCGATCTCATGATAGCTATTGTAGTATGTCAGTAACACAATCGAATCCTGGACGGGCGAGTGTATCTCTTACAGCACAACCAGGGTTCTCAAGGGCTTCTGGCTCTTGACAAGCTTTGTCAAAGCCTTGACGAGCGCGAGAAGCTCGTTGAAAAAGCAGGCTTGTCTGAGGCCTTGCAAACCAGCCTCCAGATCCTCGAGCTGGGAGCGAACCTCACCCTCTCCACACGCAGCGAGCTCTGCCTCGAGAATCTCAAACAACACCTCGAAAATTTCTTCTCTGAGGGGGATGCCGTTAATCTTGACAGCGAGGTTGGGGTTGCAGAGGGGTCCCTCACCGAATAGCTGCTCGTCGAAAGAGCAGACCTCGGGGGCAGCGTCGTCTATCTCTTCTTCGTCGTCTTCTTCTTCTTCCTCGTCGTCGCTGCTGTTAGCCTCCTGCTGCTGCGAAGGAGCAACAGGGGCGGGAGAGACAAAGACAGAGGCGGGAGGAGGGAGAAGACAGGCCTGGGCCTGAGTAGCGATATTGGCTGACAAGGCGAGGTCCCCTGCCCAGAGAGCATCATGCTCGCCGTTGGCGTCGTGATGCTTCGAGGCGCGATCACTTAGTTCGATCAGTCAGACTGGGACAAGAGCGCACATTGTGGAGTCAGCAATGCTTGGTATCGCGACTTACCCTCTGTTGGCGCGTAGAGTGCAGCCAGGCTGCAGACACACAAACGGGCCCATGTTGTGGATGCTGGCGGCACCGAGGTGTGACTTGATGAGTCCCACGGCAGCGAAATCCCTCACAATGCCAGCTTGCAGGCAGATGGTGCAGCGGAAAACAGGCATGATGATGTTGTTGTTATTGTTGCTTGTGAAGATGGGATGAAGTAATGATGTTTGCGGATGTGGTTGAGAAGCAGAGCAGTGGATGTTGTGACGACACGCTGCAACGAGAGCGTGCAGGGGCCGCGTTGTAACAAAATCCGCTCATGTCGTTTGTTCGTGGAAGTGATCAATCGTCCCCTCGAGCAGCAGTAGGGTCTTTGATATACTCCGTTCGGCATCACACAGTCAGAATGAACCCGGTACTCCTGAGATGTACACACTTGAAAGCATATATCTCCTCTGTCAGGACTATACATATGACCTATAGAGCTTGACGTAGAGTAGAATGATCCAGGGGAACTACTGTCAACAGATTCGAAAAGCCTCGCACGTCTTTCTCATCAACGAGCCCTTGTTATCTGAGTCTACTAGTCTACTAAAAAGGCTATCAGGGGCAACTATGCTGACTCCCTTCTCAATCTATCCCAAGACACCAGTTAGGTTCACCTCATAATATCTTCGACGATTAAGACAACAAGGTTGAGATATGCTGTTTCAGAATCTCTCCATGGAGAATTCGGAAGCATCGGAACAATTGTGCATTTCTAAAGGTTGTATGATCGGACTTAGTCACGATAGGAAAAAAGAGGCCATGGAGAATGATGTCTGGATTAGTACAGATAGGACGGTCCGCGCACCTCAATCTGTACGGGCATCGTTCTTGCAATGTACAGTACCTTCATGATCTTAAGAATGTCCATATAAAGAAGATATATTAACAGTTCTCCATCTCCACCCATATCTTCCCAGTGTCTACCATGCATTACAATGGTTCATAGATCTGCTTTGGAGTACTGGGAGACTACATCGAGATTGACATCTCGAGATGCTCGAGTTGTCCGAGCATATATAAAAGATGCAGTATAGTAATCTGTTGAGAAGTGGTATCCAGAGAAAGACAGTTCGCGAGTACTCTCTATGGACATACTACGCGTCGGAAACACTATCTTACATCTTGGAAGTATATCATATTGCTCTCTGTCTGCCATGGAGTGAGGCCGAGGGCTGGCCGCGGAGACGGGCTTCGGGCCGACTTCACACCTCACGCCCTACTCTTGACAACTTCATATCAAGTCCACATGATAATCTTAACTTGTCGACTTTTTGTTTCCATCCTTTTGTCTTCATCTAATTCGCACACTAGTATAAAACAGAGACAAAAACAATGAACAAAGAACAAAAGATCCTCATTGTCGGAGCCGGCGTCTTTGGTCTCTCAACGGCTTTGGAGCTCAGTTGTCGCGGCTACAACAACATTCTTATCCTCGACCGCCATCGCCCACCAGTCCCCGATGGTTCATCAGTCGACATATCTCGAATTGTCAGACCAGATTATGCGGACGCATTCTATGCTAGAATGGGCATGGAAGCTCTAGCCGGGTGGCGAAAAGACTTCTCTCCATTCTTTCATCGCAGCGGTCTCCTTTGTGCGCAATCCGGAAAAGAGTTTGGCAATGTTTATCTCAAAGAAGCAAAAGCAAATCTTGAGAGTATAGGTGCTGAGGTCAATCTGTGGGCGTATACTGGCACAGAAGCGAGTGAGAGATATCCTGGTATCCATGGCGACCTGGCCCAGACAAGTGGCTACTGCAATCTGGATGCTGGATGGGTTGATGCTAGACAGAGCATTGCACACCTAGCTAGCCTATGTGAAGATGCCGGTGTCACGTTTCTGGTTGGCGAGGATAGCACTGTCACCGGTCTTGTCACAGCCGACAGTGACGATGGGAGAACAATCACCGGAGTACGAACAGCGAATGGAGAAGTCTTGGACGCTGATACAGTCATCATGGCTACTGGAGCTTGGACACCACATCTCATCAGAGCTGGGAATCGATTCATCTCTACCGGCCAACCTGTCGGGTACATGGAGTTAAGCACCGAAGAAGCCAACGAGATGCGAGGAAACCCAGTGATGATCAACTTGAGCACCGGCTGGTTCGCTTTTCCTCCAGCCCCTGACGACAATGTCCTGAAGATGGCAAGACATGGCTACGGCTTCGAAACAACACATATCTCGGACTCTGCTCGATACTCAGCACCAAACCTGTCCTCGCAAGCCGATTACCTGCCTGCTGATGCAGAACAAGCTTTGAGAGATGGGCTGGCACTCTTTCTGCCTAAATTCAAGGACCGTCCGTTCTCAAAGACAAAGCTTTGCTGGTACACCGACACACCCAAGGGCGATTTCATCGTTGACTATCATGCTGAATACACCAATTTGTTCTTGGCTACCGGAGGCAGTGGGCAGTAGGTCAACCCCCTTTCCCCTGTGACCGAGACCTTTGCTAACTGGTGCCAGTGCTTTCAAGTTTCTCCCAATCCTAGGTGGCTATGTTGTTGATAGCTTTGAGGGAGTCGCTTCAGCAGAGCAAAAGGAAAAATGGAAGTGGTCAGAGAGCGCTACGCGAATCATGCCTGGAGATGGCAGTCGTGGCGGACCTTCGAGACGAGTGCTTACGAAAGACGAACAATCTCGGTTGCAATGACGTCTCTGTCAATAGCATCTTGCCTCTATGCGAGTACTGCGTAGGCTCAAAAGGCACATGAGCGGATTACCAACCTCAGCAAGACGCCCCTCCTGAATTCATCGCCCTTCCAATATGCATTCCCCAATAGAAGTTTTCCCTTCCTTGCCTTCTCGTGCTTCGTGTCATGGGTTCTCCCCCCCGCAAACGTGCTTCTCCGAGGGCTGATGGTGCTCATGCCCGTAGGACTCTGGCGGCGCCTCTCATACGCTCCAGGTCGTCGAGATCCTCTTCAGTTGCATCCATCTCATCTCCCTCCTCTAGCTGACTGCGGTACCATCTCAGAATGGACATCAGGTGGCGAAGGTGTGTGACGGTACCCCTTGGGGTTGGGTTGCCCGAGAGCCCGGTGATGTGATGCCTGAGTAGGCCCACCCAAGTCTCTCTCTCATGGCGGTTCGCGAGATTGCGGATGCCGCGTAGCGTATCGATGTAAGGCTGGACCAGGTCGACTGCTCTAGCCGTTATGTCTGGGAGAGCTGCGGTGGAAGTGCTAGTGAGCTTAGGAGGGGGAGATGGGGTGTTGCCGAGTGGGGACAGAGGACCACTATCCCATCCCACCCGCTGATCGAGCGCATTAGCCTCCTGGTCGGAAGCGTTTAGGTAGTCGACAGCTTGGACAGCTCTAGGGAGGGGAGCTGCAGGTGCAGCGGCGACATATGGAGCTTGATGCGGGATCAGAGATGCGGTGCCTTCGGCAAGGAGGGCAGCATCCAAAGCCGCATCCTTCACTGCCGTTGCACCGGGACAGTGGGCTCTGATGTGAGTCTGGACTGCTGATCTGTTCGTAGGAGGTCAGTTTTGCTCTGGAAAACTGGGCTTGGATTGACATACTGTCTGACCCTGGCTTGACCGCACGCTGAACAGACCCAGGCCCCCATCCCATGATTTGTAGATAGATGGGACATAACGTGCGCCTTCGAGTTGAAGTCGGAGGTGACGTTTGCGTTGACGCATGGGCGGCATCGCCATAATCTGTTCGCAGTCGCCATGGTTAGATGATTGAGGGAAGTGGAGAGCGGAGTGTGGCGTGGGAAGTGTGCTGGCGATGCTGCAACGAGATTGAACCGCTGAGCAAGACAACTGAGGTTCTTCTGCCAAAAGAGCGGTCCTGTTTGTGAGAAACTCTGTCGGAAGATGTTGTGTGGAACGATTCACAGTTGCACAATGAAATAGTTGGTGTCTGTTTCGACGCAGTTGGCGCGGCAATGATAAACACCACCGACTAGTCTGGTCGACCAACCGTCGACATACCGACCACCACTCATATCAACACTTATTCTACTATGGCAGGAAGCATTGTCTTGCCGTCTGCAATATTAACAATAGACTAAAAAGAGCACGAGGAAGGTATATCTTGATTCCTAGAATCTAATTTCAACTTGGATCTCCAGATCCTTGTGCTGCGCGGCACTACTCTGCATCTTCAGCCTCATCCATAGCATCTTCATCCTCCTCCTCTACCTCAAAATAACCGAAGACATCTCTTCCCATGCGAGTCAATCGCTTCATATCTTGCACTATCTGTGCAGTGCTGCCGTCATCGAGTGTCGAGGCCCGTGTGAGTGCGACGAGCATCTCGTGCAGGGCCTTCAGGGGATCCCGGACAAACCTCAACAGGTGTACCTCTCGCAAATCATCGCCTCGCATGCCGGTGGCCGACGTGGCCAATTCTTCGTTGACGCGTTGTAGAGTGCCTACGGCATGGTCCCTTCCGCCAGCCGGACCCTCAGCAGCGAGTTCGAGCTCTCCAAGGTAGTCGGCGTAGTAGCGGCCAACATTCATGGCTCTGTCCAGGATGCTAGCTAGTTCTGCGGGCAGGTCGGGGTCGAGGTAGGCAAGGGCGACGGCAGAAGAAGAGCGTGGGCGAGTAACGTCGTTCTCGACCATCTCATCGTCTCCATCCTCGTCGTCGTCATCATGCATACCCTGATCACTACCAGCGAGGGTGGCAGCGACAAGGGCTGCAGACGAAGGTCCAGCAGCAGGCAACACAGGCACAACCACAGCCGGGGCGACGACAGGGGCAGCAACCGGGGCTGTCACGCCAGCAGCCACCTGAAGGGCCCAGGGCACCCTGTGCGGCAGCAGGCAGAGGTCAGTCTCAAGACTGATAGCGTCTTGGAGGACTTGGCTCCTGACAGCCGTTGCTTGAGCATGACCGCCCACGTTGGTCTTTCTTTGCTGGCTGGCGATGTGCTCGTTCACGCGGTTTCTACATGAAGAATCTCAGTACACTGACATAACGACGATGTTGATCATCGGACTCGCTTCGTACCTTCTCGTGCTCCTGTATGGGCATACGGAGCAGTGGAACGGGCCCATATTGTGGGCTCCCCCTTGGTGGGAGTGCATACCCGTCTTGCTGGCGCAATTGACCGTGACACCGCCGGCGGCGCACTCTCTGCAACGATATGCCATATTCTGTTGCGTTGTGATGTTGCTGAGATGTGTGGAAGGAAGGCGTGTGCGTAGAGAGAGTTGTGGTTGCGAGAGAAGATATGAGTGACACGGGCTCCTGCTGAGAGCACGACGGGGCTTGTCTGCTTGAGCCAAACCAAAACAAGGAAGCTAAATCGTTTTCAAACGAACGTGTGAAGCTATTGTGCAAAACCACCATGTAGAAAGTGATCGATACAAGGATTGAAGAAGTTATAGGAACCATTCTTCCGAGAACATTCGTGACTCTCCTTGTCCCATTCAACCTCCTCCCATACCGCTTGGATGCATAATCATAACTCCATCTTGTGTTGTGTCCATCGAGAGTCGCTCTCAGTTGGGTCTCTCACAGGCCATAGCTATTCATCTATGCATTTTTATAGTAGTTATAAAACCATGTATCCACCACTGAAACAAAGATATGATTGTGTTGACAATCATGTGATGAGATTTCCGATCCGATACCCCTTTGCTATTATACTATAGAAATGCAAGATCATCCGTGCACTCTCTCCATCATCCAAGGACAAACGTGATGTCAGGAGCACTGGAATGATCGGTCTTGGTATCTCGTTCCCTCCCGACCAGCCCATCGGTGCCACGAGTACCAATCCCGTTGACACCAAGAAGCTCTGCACTTCTGAACAAGCTCTGGAGATCGCAGTCAATTATGAGCACATAACCCAAACTCCGCACAATATCGTCCCCAAAGTCCCGTCGCGTCACAAGGGCTCAACAGCTACAGGACACAGCTCTCAAATCTTCTCCGCAACCTCTTTGGAAAAGCAGCCTTCTTCGCCTATCATCAGTCCGTCGTCGTCCGAGAACAACATTCGCCACAACGTCATTGCTGTCGTCAAGCGTTATCCCAGTGGTGTCCCTGGCCTGGGAACCACTATCCTAGGTCCCCGTCGCTCTCATCGTACAGTCACTATCTCCACAGGTGTCGCTCCTGTTCAGTCTAAGAAGAACACATCCAAGACAAGTGTGCGGGCCAGCAAAAAACGCAAAGCTTCCACCTCACCCTCGTCACTCACCCAAGCAGAGAAGAGGACTAAGGCAGCAAAGTTGTGGCAGGAGCAGAAGAAGCAGCTCTATGACCCCGACACCGCCATCGAAGGGTACACAGAAGTCAGCTCCTTCTCCCCAGAGACAAAGAAGATTTTTGCGTGTACCCTCGAGCAACTGTTTTAACAAGATACCCACCACGCTGGCCAGACTCCAGAAGACACCCAGCACCCCATCCTCTTTGATGAACTTGACCCATGTCGCAAAGATCATCGCCGCCGACAACGAGCGTGCCTCCATTCACGAAACCTCCCGCCTTGCCGAGTTGGTCAAGGAAATTCGCGAAGGCCTTCTTCCTTACAGTCGCTTACACCCTTCCTGCTCTGTCGCCCGACCCCTGCAAATCGTCCATCAGTCGCTCTCTTCGCCTAGCCTGACCGTTACCTCCCTGCAAAAACTCCTGATCGACGCAGAGAATCTACTCAAAGTTCTTGCTGTCAGTCAAAACAGTGTCTACCAAGGTCTTGTTTCCAAGAAGGTCTCGTTGCAACAGGCCGGCATGCAAAGCTTGATTGACGAGGCCAGAAGCAAGTTTGCACGAACACAGGATGTCGTCAAAGTCATCGACAGTTGGATCGAGGATTGTCGTGACCTTGCTGGTGAAAATTGAAGGGGGACAAATCAAGAACGGCCTTTTCTCTGCAGGTTGGTGGTGGAAAATGGTGGTTGAGTCTGCTCATTGTTTCGCTGGTTCACGCTGATGTATGCCTCTAAGCTGAGAGAGCTTTGTCTAGTCAGGCTGGACTGTTGTTTGCTTGTTCTACAGGTTGTCTTTCCTTTGTTTGTGCCGCGGACAGAGGGAATCTGTGTTACCAAGATTGCTCGAGGCTTTGGAGATGTTTGCAAGCAAAGGCTTTTGTTCTTTGAGAGACTCGTCGAAAGGAGTCATCATCATTCACGAGAAGGATTGATAGCATCACAAGGTTGATTGGAGAAGTGTGGGCAATGGTAGACGACGTGGTGATCCTCAACAATTTTAGCGTACGCAAAGAGGGTGAGTGCATACAGTCTTTTCACAAGTAACCAATTTTTTCTCTACTCATCTCTCCATTCTCAACGGTTCATGCTTTTGCTTTGCGATTTTTCTGCTTCTTTCTATGTGCTGGGGAAAGACCGCGCATCTGAACATCAGAACCAATGTACTGCGCGTACGACCCTCTCTGGATATCGCCAGCACTTTGTCAAGCACAAAGTCCATCCTGCAATCATTATCCCAAGCATTGAGAAAGGATAATGTGTAAGAAACAGTCTAACCATAAGCACATATAGCTAGTGGTACAAGTATTGAGAACAAGTAACGATTCAGACTACGTTATCAAGAAACTGCGTGTTATGACTTCCAGGTGTGGTGAATGATTTCTCACTCCTTCTGTGTCAATTCCGTGTAATGTGGCTTGTCATTTGACAATGGTTGGGTAATTATGGCGTGAATATCTACTACCTTTTTGCATCTGTTCGGGGGCCAGGATGATGATGCGAGCGTTTGTGGTAATCTTCGACGTAGCGTTGACCGCAATGATGTTTGGACCTAGGATCTCAGAGGCATTGTCAAGAGTCTTGCAACCCTTTTGAGTTTGCAGATTGGGGCGGGGTTGGCTGTTGGGACTGTCGTTGCTAGCGATCTCCATCTTGTCGCCGTTGATGTTGATCTATCCCATCCGATAATTGAGCTTGCCCAGCTCGATAGCTGCGACGCCAGTGCCTTGAACATGGTCACGACTGTGATATGCCACACTTGATTCGTTGACCAGTTCTAAGAGGCTTGAACGATACCTACGCGGGATGACTAGCACGCGCATGGAGAAGGTAGTGTCGTGATTTGTCCTGGAGTTTGGTCGCAGAGGATTGACAGAAGAAGAGCGACGACTCGTGGGAACGAGCATCCTCCTCTTTGGGTGTTGTGCAGCGAGCTTCGAGTCTTTACCCAACTGGGTCAGAGCCGCAGAGATGCTGTTCGTGGTCGATTTGATGGTTTCGACCGTCGTGGAGATAGTGTTGAGCGTAGTGCTCACGTCTGGCTGCGTAAACGGAGCCGTTCTGGCCTGGACAATTGATCCAGGATAGGAGTGGAAGGCCTACCCTATGTACGGAATTGTTCAAGGTCCTCTCTATCGGCGACAGTCAGACTCACAGCCTAGAGAGTGGCATTATGCTGCTCTTCGAGCACTTGCTTCCACGACTTTTTCTTTTCTAGCTCCGCAACTTTTGCTCTAAGAGCGACCTCCTCTGACTAATTAGACACGCCGTGACGCAAATCGTTAAGCAAGTTCGGCATTGGTCGCTGCTGCGGCTCATGCTGCGTCCAGCTCGCTCGAGATGTCGGCCGTTGCATTGGCTTCGGCAGCCCGGTCATTGAGGTGGTCATAAAAATGCATGGCATCCCTGACGAGCTTGCTTATCAATTCTACGTGGTCGAGTCCCACGTGCTTTGGGTCGACCCAGTGTTTGGAAAGCTGGTCGCTGAATGTGGATGATGATTGAAGGGTGACACATAGTTGTCGGCAATGTTTGCAGCAATATTTTCTTGCGCGGGTCTCTAGCCCCACTTCGTGTTCTCGACCTATTCTGCCTGGAGCTTGCGGTGCTCGTTCACAATTCTTTGCCAGACGAGATCGCCGCCATGGATCGAGTTTCCACTGGCTTTCGGACGACACCAGGGCAAAATTTGGTGCACTTCTACAGGGTGCATCGACTGAACTTCGCACGCGGCCGATAATTGACGCTAGCCGTGGAGAGTTCCTCTGATCTTCTGCAGAACGCATTTCACACAGGCCATCGCTTCCATCGACTTCGTCATAGTCGTGTTCGTCCGATATCATTCGATGAGTAAATCCAACTCTGACTCGGCAGAGGCATGTTCTGTTTCCTGGGTGTGGACGGCAACAAGAATGATAATCGTTGATGTTCGAAGTCCATTTTTCGAACAGAATGTTGTTGTGCTCGTTCCTGCCGGGAAAGGCGGCAAGACTCTGAAACCTCGTGTGGGCCAGAAGTATTTGCGGTTGACAGTGGCGGAAAGTCTTGCAAATCTCCAAAGTCCACTCCTTAATTCGACGATGGTCTTTTGTTTGAGGACCAGATACTTCGGCATATCTCCAATTGGCGTTGTTAGATACTGGGTAGGTGTTCTGAGGCTCAAAGCTCAGCGGTTCTCTGGGATCGGGCTCGAGTCTCAAGCGCAGTAATATCTCTCCAAGCCTTATGTTTCTGGGTGGGTTGATTTTAGTTCTGTCCTGGACCGCAAGTTCTCCATCTAGCGTGTACTTCTGTTCCAGCAAACACAGGAAGTCCGAAAAGCTGCAAAAACGCTCCTTCGAACGAACAACAACAGGTTTTTCAAATGCACGCCGAGCTCCATGAGTTCATATGCTTGTATGTTCGTGAGACACCAGACATCGGCACCGGAGCGGGCATCCCGGGCTTGATCAAAAGCTTCTCGAGTCAGACGACTTGAGACCTTCCACTCTATGGCCAGTCTGTGTCTATTTAAGAACACCAACGCCTTGACCTTCCTGAAAGAGACAAGCTCGCGCTGGAGATGATCATACTCCCGGTCCATGTCTGGTGGAAAGAAAGAATGATCGAAAGGTGACGAGGAGAGCGGCGGTTGTCTTCTGCCAACATATGTGCCAGTGTCTCATCAGCACTGGTCACGAGGTGACAATTGTGAATGATTACCATGGCCTCGGACACAGAGTATGAGCGCATCAGATCGAGTCAGATCTCCTTGGCTTCCCCAACGCTCATCTTGATGGGCAAGTGGGAAAAGGTAATGCCTTGATCCAAAAAGGTAAGATAGACATGGAAACGAAACGAAGGAGGCTTGACTCTGCTGTGGCTAGAGGGTAGCCATCGTATTGCTCATGCTCCGCTTCTTGAGCAGCTGTCTCATCGGCTGCCACTCGCAGGCAGCATGGTAGCTGCAACAGTGGCAAAACTCTTCTGGATATATATAGGATTGGAATGGAGACCAGAAAAGATCCAGAGGTGCGCCGGTATCGTGTTTGATCGATAGCAGGATACGCATCTCGTTCTGAGACGCGCGAGAAGCGAGAAAGACGCACCGTCGTCCTTACGCTCTCCTTCTCGCGAAATTAGGGTCCAGCGGCTAAACCAGCCAGGTATATATATATAAGAAAGATGGCAGCAAATATGTTGGAACGAAGATATACACTTTCTAGTTGTAAGGACGGTAGACGCTTGAGTCTCAGATGGCGACGCGAGCTGAGACTGCACAGTTTCAAAAGCTCTGCTATAGGTCTCTTGGAGACCTGTGGCCTCGTAGTAGAATCAGGATGGAGCATGAGTGCCAAGGCCTTTGATTTTCTCGGTATCGATTCTGTTGGATTCAAAATTCACAGGAACGAGTTTTCCGTCCGCTGTGCAAAAGCTGCTGACTTGGCATCTGTGTCTCTAGCAAGAAGTCAACGAACAGGCCAAGCATAATTGCGGATCGCGCACACTGTGTTTGCGGCACTGGAACTTCTCCAGACAGTGTTGACTGAGAGGTAGTCGAATTCGTTCGACAGCGCTGCTAGGGCTAGCGTTTCCACCATGGCTTGTGACCATACTTTGTGCTGTCTGAGCTAACGGTTGAATTCCCAGATCTGCTTGCTAGAGTCGGCATGGGGGCCAAGGACAAACCACCCTCTAGGGTTCTTAGCCGGGTCGACAGGGGCTTCTTCAAAAGGGAATGAGTTCCGTGCTCTTAGATTTGTGTCGGGATCTTTACCATCTTAAGACAGAGGGGTTAAAGGCTCTACTTCTCCCTAAGCAGCGCAGGCACCTAGTGTTGTTCGCGAGTGCCACTATCTAAAGGCACCTAAGACCACAATCTATGGGGCGTCTTGTTCATGGGATCATCAGCTGCTCTATTATATTCTCATAGACACTTCTCAAGAAAGTAATGACGATGTGATGACTAGCGGCACTCGGCGATCTATATATACATACTCCCGCTCGATTGCATGCATGCTGGAAAATTAGGCTTAAAACCTGGTCACAGCCCAGGCAATTTTCCAAGTCCAAGGGTGCTTCCACGAGATAGGCCCTAATTAACTTGTTATACTGTGAGCGAGTCATTGTCGAATAGGACTTCGCCATCGTGGCCAACTAGAGGAGGGATTAGTGACCAGTCGTGCTTAGAGTTCTGACGTAGGATCCTTCTTTAGATGGATTAGGCCAGGAGTAGACTATCCATGGATCTTATAGAGAGACCAGTAGAACTCGTTTTTCTTCAGAAAAGCGGTAAATCGCAAGCCAGAACATATAAGGCGACTCAGCTCGCGAACCGGCGAGTGGTACCAGAGGGAAAAGGCATCGACGACGGCAACCGCTCAAGCATGAGCTTTAGATATTGGTTTTCCATTGACGAGTACCAAGAGCCAGGAGTGCACCTCTGAGGAGTCTGCAATACAGATGATTGCATTAGTAGGAACCAGCTCGCGCTCATCTCTAGGATGTCGTTTCTGGTGTACAGATCAGCGTCGGCAGCGAGCTTTGATGCACTTTTCTGCCGGAACACACCATTCTAGATGACTGGCGGCTGGTAAAATGTCAAGTATCAGTTAACGGGCACATGCAAGAAGTGCCTATACTCATACCGGCGAGACCCACTTGCTTAGCCATCTTCGGACAGCTGGCTCTACGGCGCTCGGAGGTGACTCTATGGACGAGGTCTAACAGCTGTAGTGTCTATATATACCGCACAGATACTCTAGGCAGTAAGCATCTGCACTTGTCTAAGCGCATTATCAGATCTGATGTGTGTCTCTTTAACCTTACGATAAGCGTAGTGGATGTCGCTTGCCGACAGACAGAGCGCCTTTTATAAAAGCTTTAGAAATGGAGAAGTTGTGGTCTGGACAAATTCTGCATCTAAGCCGCAGACGACTAATCCCTGCCATGCAGAATATCGCTATCTAGCCACTGTAGTTAGTTCTAGGCACTTTTGCGCCAGAGTAGATACTAGGCAAGACAGAGTGATTGGGACACTTATAAGTGTTTGCAGTATTGTCGTCGCAGGAGTGACGAGCGAGGTTTAAAGCTGCGATCTCGTGACAGGACTGTCCATGAAATGACCATGTCCAAGCCTACGTCAAACTTAGACTGCGGTTATGACAGCTCCCTTGAGATCAGACTTGCATATTTTGGCTCCAGTCTTCCCACGTGAGTGTTCCGGTCTGGTGATTCCAGACCAGAGTGTTCTGCAGAATGAGCAGCAATATATAGTAAGGAATCTCATCGAGAAGTGGTCCTCAGACCAATGGAACGTCAACGCAGAACTCATTTTGAAAATCTCGAAGGCTTGTGGCGGAGACCGGTCAGTGTCGTTCTAGACTTGGTCTTCCCAAGGAAAGCCAATGACATCAAACTTGTCCTTCTGCCCAAGGATATCTCCGGATACACTTCGGATAATGACAGCGGGCGCCATGCCTGCACTCGACCCAGACACAGGGCAGGTCACGAGGTCTGGTCCCAGCACACCGAAACCCGAAGGTGCAAGACTCGGCAAAGCAGGCGGTCGCGAAGACGCAGATGAACGATACAATTATAGCTGCTAGCAGGCCTCATCGCTGCCGCCAGTATCATCTTCGAAATTGAGAGACAGCTCAAAAACAGTGTTCTGGAGCAGATCTCGTATTTGCACGAACGACTCCGAGTGCAAGCTTTTGAGCTGGGTAGAAGCGCTTGACATCTCCATGTATAGGTGAGACAAAGATTCAGGACTCATCCGAGCTCAGGATGGGACTTATGTCGACCTCTCAAGTTGTCCCTGAGGGTTTGGTTTCGCTTGTGAAGAACTTCAGAGAGCTATCAGGAAGACTGTCTGCCACTCTCTATGGTTGGTCAGACCTGTATGCCAGAGTCATCAGAATATTGGGGTCATTATCTGTGCACCGTACTCAGATTCGACGAAGAATCTTGTCATCATGATTTTCGGGAGCTGTACGTAGTGTCGTCCAAATTCCTGCCAATGTATGTGCTTCTAACATTGACCTGACGATACAACAGGAGAGTGCCGGTCCTTGGGATGATCAAAGACCTGAGGACCGTACCAGTACTAGTGTGCTTCTTGAGTGGCTTCCAGACGGGAACAAATTGGAGAAAGCCCTATGTAATGTACGTCCAAGTCTTGGAGGCAGACCAGGTTTGCTGATCTCATAACGCTCATCCATGTAAATGCTGCATTGTGGTTGGGGCTTTGGCCTGTCCGATCCTTCTTCGATGTGTATGAAGGTCTTCTCTTGTGGGCCAGTCATGTTGATCTCTTATGTTGATCTCTTCCTACCACTGTACAGGCATCGCCAGGCGAGAATGCCAACTCTTCGCGTTCTTTGTAACAGTGTCAAAACTCTTTGCTGACGACCTGAACTTGCTCACCGAGGTGGCTATTCGCAGAAACACGTCAGATGGGCGCTCATGCACAGCCTTTTGCAAGTGCTCGACTTCTTTTATAGCAGGCATCAGGAATTGCTGCGGCTGTGGCAACCGAGATACCAGCAGCCTTACCATTCATGCCACCTTGTATGACATAGGTCCCCCCGAGTACATGAGCAATGTGCTCCGCCATCGCGGCCACTCGCTTGTTCCACACCAACATCAAGACTTGCTAGCTCAGACCACTGTATCCTAGGACATGGCTGATGGCATCCCAGATGCGAGTCTTACCGTTGATGCCGGAGTAATGATAGTAGTCATATCGTCTCTTGGCAGCATCAGCAGTCCACACGCCTGAAGCGATCGTAAAAGGCCAGGGATCGATAGAGGTTGGTTACTAACCCTCATTCTCAAGCTTCGCCAGAGCAGCTTCAGTGGCTTCAATGATCTTGCGGATGCCTTTCAACTGACCATTTCTGGTGATATACATACACGGGACCTCTTTGGTTCCTGCTCGCAACGATGAAATCGTGGCGAGTGGAAGTAGAAGCTTTCCGGCAGGGTAAAATACCCTGAAACCCTTATATATAGGCTGACACCAATCCTCACGAGGATGGCGTAGGTTGAGGACCGGTTGAAGCTCAGAATGAGGCGTCTGAAGACCTCTACAGAAGCGCCATGGATGATGAAGCCATGTCTCCCCAGAGCATCGAGAGTGATATGGTTGCTGAAGCGGAGGGGAGCGATGGAGAGCTGTGCGTCGTACCAGACTCCAAGCTTTTCTCGACTCGACTTTTCCGTGAACACGATTTCTGTTTCTCGACGCAGATGTCATCTTTCCGAACATCATGACAAATGTACTCGCACTGGTCATTCTTCAGAACGTTAACGAAAGACTAAGGTAGAAGTATCATGCTGTCCATCCTCGTCGACGATCTGCTGATGAGAGAGGCCAAGACCAGGGAGGTGTGAGGTAGCTCGAGCACAGCAGTTGGAGACTGCTCAGCGTTGCTGGCGGATTCGGGGTTCTTGGGAGGCACAGGAACAGGTGCCATTGAGGCCTCTGAGGTTTCTGTTCTGGTAGATGGCTTGGTAAGCATTCCGTGCAGCTTGATGAGGCACCTTTTGTGTCACATGCAGCTGGTAGATACCAACTTGCCTGACTATGTATCTCAGTGCGTCCCATGCTTTTTGACTTGCGGTTCCAGATGGATTGCTGCTTTTGCCACTCTGGGAAGCAAGTCTGAGCTGATCCAAAAGGTGCACGCAATGGAAATGAGGGCCCAACCATTCAAGTCTCTGGTGGTAAAAGAGCCTGCTGGGTCTGCGACATAATCCGCACAGATGCTGATCAATTCAAGTCAGGCAGACTCGCAGCATGAAGGGCGGCTTTCTCAATCCCGAACAGTGGATAGATCATCAGGGCACGTCTATACGACCCACCAGCTTCTGATGTAAGCGAGTTGTACATCTCGAAATCGATTCGGTCTTGGTCGATCGAAAGTGAACGGCGGGGGAATTGACCAGCAGAAACTCGCGACATGCCAGACTCGGGTGGGTATGTTGAGAGGTGACTGAACTTTCTCGCGACCTGCGTGCGACTTGTTCGTGCCGCTTCGTGAATGACAGCTTCTGATGTGGTATTGCAGTCATCAATAGTATGCGATGGTCTTGAGTTGTCTGTCGTCTGAGATGTCTGGATCGTCTGGAGTCTGGCAGCAGCGTCCGAGTTTGTGGATAACTTTCGACGTATATATAAAGGCTCATTACTGGGTCCGAAGGGCTCGTTGCCAGATCAGCTGAAACTCTAACCAAAGATGTGGGTCAAACTGGCCAGTCATCTCCGTAGCGATAGCAACAGGAGAGGCAACTACTCAAGAGAAGCTTGCGACATGCCAGGAGCGACAAGAGTCACTAGGGCTTCCTTGAGGCCAGGCACAAAGATGTTGCGCTGGCGAGTGTTCGACAGTCTCTCTGACGATATTGCAGTCATCAACATTGGCCGACCGCTCTTAAGCGCGGCTGAACTCGAAGTGGCGAGCAACATCCGGCATATATATATATATATATCTATCTATAACGCTGATCGTTGCAAGGTCGTGCGTGATCTTGTACATCACGAAAGAACTGAACATACCACTTATCAGAATGTTCGGAATTGCGGTACGTGGATCTGGAAACTGGGGGGTGAGCTCCCGAATTTGTTGTTGGCTCATATCGAAACCATAGGCTCGAAGCTGAGCCAACACGGTTTGAAGTCTTTCTCGACCTTCAGGAGCGATAGCGCAAGCTCATTGAGCGCAGCGGCGGGAACGATCCTGAGGAGACATCTGGAGATTCTGCTGACGAACTTTCGAAGGATCAACAGATTGACCCTCGGTATTGATGGGAAGCACAGAAGTGCTTTGTGCTCCTGATAATCCAACCTTCGTCAACAGCCATCTGGGTAACCCGAGTGCTGATTTGAGCCATGCTCTCCAACACTTGCTCGAGTTCAACCTCGAGTTCAGCGACCCTCTTTTTGGCATCTCCCCACATCAGCCAAGGTCTTGATCTGCTTTTTTTTTCCACAAGATTAGGCGCTCACTTCGAGCGGCCAAGAACTTGGCTTCCACCATTGCGTCTCTGACTGTTGCAAGCCGACTTGACCCTGCATTGCATCGCGCGGTATAATGCACTGCGTTGTGAAGTCTTGGATCTTATGAAGTATTATGCCATCGCGAGCTTGTCGAATGTTTCCTGACGGAGTGAAATTGGGTAGGGACTCTTTTCCGAGATGGTGTTGAGTCTGCTGTAGCCTCGCCCACATCCTGGAAAAGAAAATGGATGGCGATGCTAAGCTTGCCCACCACAAGCAGGGGTGGTGTAGTCTTCGGCGAAATCTGCTGATTGGGAACAGATAGTGTAGGTCGTTGATTCTGTTGGAGCACCTACCGCCTAACGGGTCATGTTTGCAGGCTTGTCGGCTCCATCGAATCCGGACTGGAATCGGAAGTTCTCGCGATAGTTGTTCATGAACTGATCAATGAATCACTGTTCTAGGCACAGAATTTGACTCATCATGATGGGTTTTGGTGAAGCTGGCCGATCCCGTGGTTAACCTTGGCGCGAACGAGCTCGAGGGCGTCAATGGAAGCGTCTTGACCTCTCATTTTCGAAATAGCATTCACGTCAACCATCTTGACGCGGTCATTCGACGGTTCCGAAACATGCTGGATATAGACCAACCACCGGAACTGATTGGTAAACCTTCTTAGGCTGGTCTAACACCATCGCACATCTGGGTATTAGGAGCGTCCTCTTCGAGCCGTTTTGTGTCTCGACTCTTAGACTCGCGATAGCCTTCGAAGTTCTTGACAGCGTCGAGTAACCTCGAATGACTTAGCTCTTGACGTTGCGAGTGAAACTCGAGATGAGCACTTTCACACACTGCCAACTCTGAGAGAGCACAACACGACAGCCCGGTCCGAAGTCTGCGTAGGTGCGGAAGATCGCGGGCCTGGATCAGAAGGAAGCCAGCATCGTGTTATTCCTTGTTGACTGCAGTGCCCAACATCACTTGTTGATTAGCGCTAGTCTTTTCACATGGAGCCCAATATGAAAAGTTCGGCACACTGCCAATTCTGAGCAAGCAGAAACCGCTTACAGTCGTGGATCGTGACTAGCGTCTGACTTAGCGATTCTGTCAGGCCGTTCTTCTGCGAGTTTAAGGCTGGACGCGGCGACCTGGGCGGCAGAAAAATTGACAGAGATGGCTCTGGACATACAAAGCCAAAGCCAAAGACAGACACAAGAGGTGCCAAGGGATGCCAGCACACACAGCCCTTCGACGAGTCGCCTCTTGTGTGAAAGCTCCAACAACATTCAAAGCATCCGAGTGGAGGTCTGTAGACTTATGAGATGACAGACCAGTCACAGCACCTGGGACTGCTTGAGAATCGAAGAGAAAACTTGAGTCACCCTCGGCCTCAGCTTCGGTCTCAGTCGCTTTCCTGCCTCCCAACGCAGGTGAGCTTTGGCTTCTCCGCAGGCAGCTCTGTACGCAATCTGTACGAACAGGTTGTCGGTATATGGACACCGTGAGAAAGTCAGTGGCGTAATTGACTCTTTGATACAGTTCTGACGAACGGTACAGCTATCATGAACTCGAGGCAAGTTGATGCGGAGGTGAAGATCAAGATTTGATATATTTGTCAAGCCATCTTGAACATCCGACGGATAAGGATAGATCTCTCTATATCCGTAGATATGGTGCCTTGTTCCTATAAAGATTCAGAGTCCAAAAGAGGGAAAGGAGACAGAGAGGTGGGGGACAAACTAGGCTTTGATCTGTTCGAGAAGATGGACGAACCAGCTCACAGCCTCGAGCCTTGGTCTGGATCAGCAACAGAAATCACTCGGGCTATAAGATTGTTGTGTCATGTGCAAGTGCCGTCTCCTTGATATATGTAAGATCAGAATCAATAGCAAGACCACAGACCAATGGTATAGTAAAACCCGTATGCTTGGGGCGACAGCAGAGCGACAATCCCTTCCTAGTTTGGTTCGAATACCCTGGGAAGAGGATCGCAAATGCCGAGCACAGAGCCAATGAGCCTAGCAGGCTTGACCAAACTGATTTTCTCTGATCTGAAATCCTCTCTTGTGGAAGACCGATGCATCTCCTGAGCACAAGAAAGTCAAGACGCAGCCTGGAAATCTCTACGGTAGCGACGACCTTTGATCAACGAGCTAAAATATGGCTGTATCGGTACCAAGGCCCGATCCCCAGAAATGCATGCACGTGTATCTACTTTGCAGATGTACGGCGTTTGGAGATCCTCAGACTGCCCCAACTGAACCGAGGCTTGTACGAGTCCATACCTCCACTGACCTTGCGAGCATCCTTGTCGAGATGGTGAGATACACAATGAGCGCCGTTGCGCAAAGGTCTTCCTGATGGAACCATTCTTTTCCTCCTCTTTGGAAGTCGGACTGACTTGACTCCTCCCCCACTTCTTGTGTCAATCGAGCTTTCAACTCGTCGCGCTCTAGAAGGATCAGTCACTGGGTGTGGGACTGTAAGAGAAAGAAGGAACAAGCCGACTTCCAACATCGAAGTCTGTAGTCATCCGACAATCATGGGCCAGGGAACTTGACTACTGCCGTACCGAAACCCACGTAGCCTCGTCTGTATATATAACACCTGAACCAAGAATACGGGACAGAAAGAAGCCTTGTGCTTGGAATAAGACCAGGATTATAAGTTTTCTCTGCTTCATGTTGAAGTTTGAGTGATATCCAGCATGCAGAGATGAACGCCCTGGATAGACAGAGGCAAGGCCAAGTACAGTGAGAGAGAGTGTACCTTGTCAAAGTGCCAATCGAGCAGAAGGCGGCTGCCATACTTGAGATCTTCCCAACGGGTCGCGAAGACAATCAGTCTGGAGAGTAGTGGATGAAGTGCGTTCCTCTCCATATATACAACTGGAGCAAAAGACGGAAAGACTTGGAACAATGCCTTCTCTCCTCTGCCAGGTGTTCGGCTTCACCACTGACCTCTTATGGTCGCACATGACCGTTTCGTGGAGTTTGGTGTTCACGGGTCACTCGCTCACATGATAGCAGCATTCTTCGACACGTCTTGAAATCTATGGATGGCGTGTCTTGCTTCCTCGACAGAGAGGCGGCTCAAGTCGTGTGGGCAGGAAATGTGTGCCTAATTATGCTTGAAAGGATATCAGGACACACATTTCTTCCTCGACTGGATTGCCTTGAGAGAAGTCGTTGAACAACTTCCGGCGTTCCGCGACGGAAGCTCTGGCGTGACAGGCGCAGGATCAGCGGAAACCGTGGCTTGAGGTGCAAAAGCCATTCGCAGAAGCAGGGTCAGGAGACACGCGGACGAGACCTGAGTCAAAGACCATGGCGGTGCTGCACTTATGGGGAGCACGCTTGCACTCGAAGTCAGACTTCTCCTTTCGCAGAAAGCAGTTGTCAGATTCAATAACGACGGTCAATGGCCAGTCTGCAATTTCCACACCATTGACTGTGCGGATGACAGCCGGTTACGGATCCCAGGGACCATGGTCAGACTCTAAAACTCAACGAATAGGTTGCAAGACTACGAGTCGAGTTGATAGAAGTCAATGATGCGGTTATACTCATCTGCGAAAGAGTCGCGAGAACAAATCAAATTCTCCCTTGGAATGTTGTTCAATCAAGGAACGGTGAAACACAAGATGGCAGAAGAGATCCATATCTGAGAGTGAAGACGGCAAGCTCGGCTACTGCCGCGTCCTCAGACCAGGGGCAAGGGCCAAGTGTTGCATGCCCGTCTGATTTAGAAACCTGGATGATGATGTTTTGCATGATCTCAGAAGGGAGATCCTCAACGCCGATACAAGAAGGAAGCACAGCAAGGTATGGCTCTCGAACATTGGTAGATCTAGCGCTAGTCGATCAGGACTGATGCTGGTAGTAGGCTGAGCTCCGTATATATTGATGTTGGAAGCGCATGTGGGTTGCTCAATGCTGGACAGTAAGGTGATGGCATAGCAGGCCAACACGCTGTAGTTGTCCTATATACAGACTCTCTCCACATTCTTCGATACGTTGCGTTGTCATTGGCAAGTGACAAAGTCCAGGAGAGAGAGAGGCAGAGCGAGGCCGACAGGACACCAGACATGTTGTCACCAGGAGTGTTTGGGAACATGGACAAGCCACCTGTCCACCCTAAAACTCGTTCTCGGCCAGCGACAGAGATAGTTCGTGACATAAAGTAGTTGTGTTGAGCGCACCCCTCATACATGCTGTATTGCTGGCTAAGCACCACGAGACGCACGGCAGCAATGCAACAGTCGCTCGGGATAACCTACTTGGATGGAGACTGAACGCAAGCAATACCCAGGCACCCTCTTCCTCGCGGGCCTTGATTCTCTCGAGGGTGTGGGTCTCCAGCCAAACCATCTAACCGAGTGCAAGTTGCCTCTCCTTTCGATGGAAGATCATGATCAGAACCAAAACCAAAACCACAGACCAACGGTAGAGGAGAGGCCGCATGCTTCGAGCGACTACCGAGCGTGCAGTAGGTGAATGAACTCGATATGTAGAGAGAATCCAAAACCGAGCCACAAGACCAGGATCACGAGACATTCAACCTCAGATACATTGGTCTGGGCGGTAGCCGCGCAAACATCCCTCTTTTCTCTTAGCGGAGCCACTGAGATCTGGACTCTTGGTCGTGAAGGCAGCTAAGCGGAGATTAATAATGACTCTGGTACGCTGCGAGAGGATGATGGCATGGTCACGTCCTCGGGTGGGATGCCGCCGAACGAGGTTGTGAAGGCAGTGGTAAACTCAAACGCAGGCGGGTCCCACGAAGGGTCGTAAGCAGTAAGGTACTGATTCAGATCCCTGGAGACTCTGATCGAACGCAGATGGGTCATACTCAGGGTCATCGACAAGGAAACGTGCAAGCTCCATCGTGTCTTGCGTACAGAGGTCCGAGAGTGTTATAAGTGTACGCCAAAGGAAAGGGTGTGTATGACGTGGAGCCGCGTTTTATGGAGGTAAGGGTCTGACGGAACGTAGCTGGACCATACGAAGGGTCGTACGCAGCAAGCCACTGATTCAGATCCATTGTGGTGTACGTCCAGGAAGCTTGTAGTTGTGGCCCGTTCCATTAGAACAGGAAGCCGTCTTGTGCAATACACACAAGAGTAATGGAACGAACATCGAATCGACAGGCAGATCGTTTGACTGGCCCGTGGTTAAGACCAGAACTACAACTTGGTGAAGTCTCCTGTAAGGTCCACACCAGACTGTCAACCTACAGGACCAATAACGAGTGGCCCATCTCTGCACTGCGTCCGGAGATGAGGCGCCAGAAGGCCATGGGGCAGAAGTTGACAGCAGGTAGCCATCGGGATTAAAGTTGAGCCGATGTTGTAGTGATTCTAGCTTTGATATATATGCAAGAGAAAGATTGAGCTCAACAATGTGCTGCAGAGAGGACTGCGAGTGTTTTCATGACCCTGCCTGGAGCGCAAGAGAAAGATCGCGTCTGATCAGAAGTTGAGATCAAGTATCCAGTATTCAACGCAAGCAAGACCTCGTATTATGCTCGAGATGTATAGCTCTGGCCTGGGATGAACTCTTGGACCATACCTCTCCAACATGTCCTGCATGTGGACTGTCTCTCGGCTGGGTTGGCAAGATGTTCGAGAGTATCGCAACCAAGAACCAAGCTTTGGGAGTAACAACAGCGACTGAAGTGCCGAATGACAAGAGCAACAACAAGGTCTTCGAGGACAGATAAACCCTTGTTGGTGAAAACTTTGT
>JALPCE010000293.1:0-29876 GCA_026538705.1 Aureobasidium sp. GC_Fusr_1 | reverse complement strand
AGTTCAATTCCATGTGGAAAGCATGGAAATTCCAAATGGAATTCCATCCACTTTCAGCACTGCAGCGTTCGAGCACCTCAAACTATGGTTGGGCCCCTACATCATGACCAATGACGATCTCACCCACTTGGTACCCTTGAAGGAGCTTGCGCATCTCGATCTTGTCGATGCTGCCTCGGGAGGACGACTCGATACCTCCTTCATCAGCCCCGACCTTCTGATCGTTGTCCTGGGCTCTCTCGACCCATTTTGTTTCCAGCTGAAAGCCACACACACCTTCGGCGACAACTTTCTGATTGCTCTCGGCCGCAGCTGCACCGGCATCGACGAAATAGATCTCTCCGGCGCCTTCTTGCTCGAGCCTTTGAACTCCCAGAGTGGGGTACTGTTTCCTCGCCCCACGGTATTGCGTCTGGGACGTGTTGCTGCCGTCATTAGGCTGAGACCCGGTACTGCATTCACAGAGGCGTGGGCTGGCGGTATCGCAAGAGGCTTGCTCAGACACGCACCAAGGCTGCAGATACTTGAGCTCGACTGTGATGAGGTAGAGTACGGTTACTTGGGTGAAATGATCAAGAAGGCTTGGAAAGAGATGTTGGAAGAGCGTATGCCTGTGTGGTAATGCGAGTCGTTGATGGAGGATACCAGAGCTCTGCGACTATCGCATCGAGCCAGGACTTGGACGTTGGGTGTTTGTTTTTCTGCTTTTCGTGCTTTTGTCTTTTCCTGTCGAGCTCTGCATCTTTGCATTGAGCCTTGACTCTACTTGGATCAACGTTCCTCCCCGTCCCTCCGTGCCAGAAGAACCATCGTATAATGTCTTTCAAGAAATTGTACATGGACACCACAATATAGATAGTCCATCGTCAGCGAAAGTGTTTATGTTTTCCTCTGCTTGGTTCCTTGAGAATAACGTCTCCTTCCGTCATCATACTATGTTGCAGCCTGTTTCCAATCTACTCTTTCTTCCGACAGGAAGATCTGCTCAGACTCTCAAGTAGATCCGAATTGTATAGCACGATACAGATTTCCAAGACTGAGATGATGGACCTTGCATGGACGTTGCATGGACCTTGCATGTACATGATGTATTTTGTATGAAATTGGTGACTAGCGTACTTAGGTCTGTAGCGTGTAGCAGTAAGATTTAGAATCATAGCGATTGTCTTTTGGGTCTAAGCATTGATCTTCATAACAACACAAAAGATGGAACTGGACATATCTGTTCTATAGACACTGTGGCAGTGATGCACTACGGTGGATGTTTGCACTGACTGAACCTCGAACCTACAAGTGTGAAAGAATCACTGAAGCTAGAAATATAAGCTTCACCTAGACCCTTACTCGAAGGGAGAGACAAACGTGTATAGAACTGCAAGACAAGAGGAAAAAAAGGAATCTACCACATTCCTCAAGTCAACAAAGCTATGTAGTACCTGTACGTCCAAACTAGCCTTCAAACCGTTTCAAACAAAGCTTACTACACTACCAGATACTCGTGGCGGTCGATCCCAAGTTTTCCAAGTCTTGCATGATCAAGCGCGCGTAGTTCTGATTGTGCCTCGATGTCAAAGTGGTGAGTCGAGGATAGCGACGAAGAAACTCATCAGCGTACGCACGTATAGTTCGCCGGCTGAATAACACGTACAGTCAGTTTCTCTAAGAATTTGATGGTCAAAGCATAGAGTCAAGAACTTCCTAGCCCCGAGGACCTCCATTTTCTGATATCTCAAAGACCTCGAGTGTATCCAAGATGTTGAATGGCGTGGGGAAGATTGAGCCTAGGCTGTAAGTAGCTTCTGGCAGAATCAGCTCTTTGAGGTTACGGAAATTGGTTGCTACGATCCCCAAAGTTGACGGTAGACTGTCATCGAAGTCGTCGGTTGCAAGCCAAGCAAATTCAAGCGACTCTAGGATATATGGTAAGCCGAAGAGGTTAGCAAATCCTCTGCGTCAATGCTGTTCCCATCGAGATTACGGTCAACTGTCAATGTGAACTTTTTCAACTTCATGTATCGTAGAGGCGCCAGCTGCTGGGTGGTCATAGGTATGTTTGTACCCATGTATTGTAGTTGGAGAGTATCCAGCCTTAGAATGTTCGCGACAGATTCGAGGATGTTTTCTCCGCCTTCAGCGAAGAGACTCAGCGAGGTGATGGAGTGCAGACGAGGGAAGAGATGTCCAGCTACGCCAGCGTTGATTCTGATACCAAGATTCGTCCTTTCGAGGAAGAGGCCTTGACTCGGTGGAACGCCCTGCAGAGCATTCACGACCGATTGCTCTTCGAGTCTTCGGTCGTAATACCATTTTTTGATCTTGCTGTTGGTAGCGACGTATCTATGTACCTCATGGTCGATATTTGAGCTAGGTGAATTCGCTATCATTGAACGCGCGGCATGTTGGTGGAATGAAATCTCTTCCAACTCAGTGCATGCTCGAAGCGCGTTCAGAAGATCGTTTGGTCGAACATTGGAAAGTGCACAGCCTAGCTCCAAGACTCTGAGGCCAGCCGCACGGTTGAGAATTGGAAGAAAGTTATCGACCCCAGCACTCGGGTTACGTTGGGCCCTTGGCTCGTACTCGAGGTGTACCAGACGGGAACCGATGAAATTTGAGATTTTCGTCAGAGTGTTCATGTTTATGGTCTCCATCTTGACTACAAGCTTCCCTAGTACATTGAACCTGAGATGATCGAAAGGACTTGCTTGCCAGCGACTCCCATCAAGTTCTAGGTGCCGGATCATGTTGACGTATATCTGTTGTACGTTCAAGGGCTGATTCAACAAATTCGATATTGACAAGTCTTGTTTGATCACCGACCAGTATCTAGCCATTGCCATGTCTCGAAGTTTTCCACTTGAAGCGAAAAACTGTCGCGTCTCTCTCGACTCTGGGTCAAGATGAGCTATAATCATAAGTTGCAATTCGTCAGGCAGACTAAAGAACGACAAGACCGGTGCAGTCTGCGCGATTACAGGCGTTACAGGCACAGTCGCTGCTGTACCGGGATCGGCGACTTAAGGCTGGATGGCTAACTGATACCTGCTGGAGAGAGAAGATTTGTCTTCGGTAGACCTCTTAGACGGCGAGAGACTGGCTGCGGGTATGGCCCTAGGCAAATCAGCAGTAGGGCCGCCTAACCCTCCCGAGGTGTCGAACGCGCTCATCTGGGTATAGAGAAGATATAAAAGTCCAACGGGAGTAATTATCGAGAAACCACAGGTCAAAGTACGAGCTTAGGGATGCAGGAGAAGCATCACCGTTTGGGAAGCCAGAAGTCGTGGATTCGTTAATTTTGCAACAAAGGAAGAGAACCTCTGCCGGATCCGGTGAGCACAAAGCTTGAAGTCGTGGCTTATATTACTGAACTGCTCTTTGATGGTCGAAAGATACGAGTGTGTTCGAGTTGTGATCGATCATGCAGAGGCGAGGGTTCTGTGAGTGCATGTAGAAATCGACCGCTAACCGGACGCTATCGCGAACACCCCCAGATTTTGCGAACGCCTGTTCGGATGATGTCCTTGGATCTTGAGTCTCGCAGAAACGTTATGATTTGGAGGACTACCGCGGTCGGAGCTGAGTACAAAGAAGTCACTCTTCAACAGAACGAGCTTACACGCTTCTTATGACCTTTTGACTAACGGAGATAATGCTCTGCTATCACTACGCCTAAGCTAAAGAACTTAATAACTGAATCACGATACCCTTTTAGCAGAGCACACTCCCCAGAATTAAAAGGTGATAAGAGTCCACTCGAATCTCTGTCTCTCTACTAGAATCCTTTCCAGAAGTTCATCGCGTCTACAACCTCCTCAGTGAAATCCTCATCCTCTTCCGAGATCACAGACTCGAGCCTTGGGAAGTGTTTATTTAACTTCCTTGCCATGCGATGGACATCGTCCCAACTATGGACTCGGTTAGCTTTGCTGAGATTGTCACCACCGGATCTAGAAACTCACAACTCATCCTCTTCCTCGATTCTGTCTGCTATAGGTGCTGCAATGCGGTCAACACCCAGTATTGTGATACCACTGCTCAATGCGCGGTTCGGCATGCGCAAGAGATCAATTGCGGCACAGGGTGCGGGCATATCGAGCCTGCTCACCAAGGGATAGTGGCGAATGACTTTCTCGATGAGGAGGTGAGGACTATGTTGGAGAAAAGAAGGAATGAATGCCGACCGAGAGTCGCCTTGCCAAGCTACCTCGAGATGCCTCAGAAAGTCAGGATTGCCAAAGAGCGCGTCCAAATGACGAGGTTCAACCATGTGGCCATTGAACCAAAGGTCCTCGGCGCCGCTGATTGCAGGTGAACTATGTCTCATCCTCTGTAGTGGCGCAAGATATTGTGGTGTAAGAACCAAGTTGGCCTTAGCTACAAGGCGCAGACTCCGCAGCCGTGGCAAATGCTCTACCCAATATAAAATGTCGTCGACTGTCTCGAGATACAATGTCAAATCTGTGATAGTGGGCATTCGGGGTAGAAGTTCTTTAGCCGCAGCGCTATTCATCCCAGTACGCAGTGTTGTGAGGTGGTTGAATATTGTCTGTCCCGGAGTCAGACCTACAATGGCAGTCCGGGTCAGGTCGAGGTTCAAGGTGAGGTCTTTGCCCGCCATAGCATCGTATTCGAACCACTCAAGCTTCGATTGGTACGCAAGGTGGTGGAAAATATCGCTGTCCAGTACTCGGCATACAGGTCCATTCAGGTTCAACGTCTTCAACTGTGGGCAACCTCTGAGAGCAGCCAGGAACTCCACCCTGCTCGAGCCGGGGCTCAATCCTATGCTGAGTCTTTCCAGGTCAGGAGCATTAATCAGCGATGGTATGTAATTACTTGTCCGTTTTCTGCGACTGTGTCTAGTCTCGGAAGATACATAGAGCGTTCTGAGCGCCTGCTGCACGAACTGATCCAACGGGGTGACGGGATCAACACTTATGAGATGATGATACACGTAGCAGTTTTGCAGAGTCGGAAAATGTAAGCGAGAAAAGTCGAACGAGGATGCCTCGTGAACATCCCAGTGCAGTTCGTGGATGAGGTTTGCGAATTGTTGCTGCTCGGCCGGCGGATAGCTCGCTAATTGTCGTAGTTGTTCGGTCATACATACACGCCATTTGCGCATGTTGGCTTGCAGTCTTGCCTTGGTGCACACTTGCGAGAATGTCCAGACATCATCGTCATCCTCGAGCTTGTCGACTATCAACGCTAAGATCTCGTCTGGTGTTGCCAGGATGGGTATATCGTTGTTCATCTTGGGTACCTGATATATTGCTTGGTGCTAAGTGAGTGTGCTGAATATCGCGTCGAAATCCAAGATTGAGTCCCAAAATCGTGGCATCGGAGGGTAAGGAGTACTAAGAATCCATGCGTCTTATGTCGTCCCCGGATTTAACACTCAACTTTTTGGCTGTTCTTTGTGCAAGACTGTCCGTCGAGTGCGTCAGTCGCTGGCCATTGTTGATAATCGGCAAAGTTCCCCCGAAAGGCTTTGTTACGCTTGGCGAGAGTGTTCGAAACAAAGTTATAGGCGGCTTGTCTTCTGTATCAATCCAGACGAGTTGATACTGGAGGGAGCTGTAAGCCATAGTCGTGAAGAAGATAGAGATGTACTTCGATGTTGTGTTTTAAATGCTCGGTGTGCTGTTGACGCAAATGTTTGGGGTGGCTGTCGTCGCTTGTCGGTCGATGACTGAAGATATCAGGGGCCGGAAAACTTGAACGCAGCCCAAACGAAGACAGATGACACCAAATGGGTATAAATTCTGCGCACGCTAGGTTACTCTCAACGATCGTGACTCAATGCGACGGCGCTGTACTCATGTAGCCAATCTAGTGCCCGATGATTCCAGGACGGTGGAATTGTCGCGCATGCGTCTGTTGAAGCAGATCTCGTGAGTGGCTGTGGCCTCTTGGCCTACGGCCTTGGAACGGGGGCTCGCGCGTACTGTCCGATGGAGACTTGAAAACGGAGTTTTCTGAATCGGACGTATGTAACATTGCTCCACGGGGCCAGATATTCAGGCAACGGAAGTTTCAACACTACAGAATGTCCTATCTTGGACGGATATCAAAAAGAGCAGTTTGACTCACGCAAGCAGCTTTGGAATTATGATTTGAGCTTGCTTATTCTGCATCAAGCTACCCCTGATTCGCTACACTGTGCCAAAGTTGACTCTTTGCATAATGGAAGACAGTATTCTGACTATCTCGATACAGGAGCCATCTGTTCAGGTATGGATCATCGCCTCGATAGATAGAGAGAATAATAGCATGATTCAAAACAGAAAGAGGTGCCATTCTTCTTTCTTGTTCGAACTCACCATGGGACAGATGTTTCCCACCGGCTTGTGATTGTATCTTACGACTTATTTGCTTATCTAAAGTTGTCCTTGCAAGTGATTGAGATTAAGTCAAGCACCTTCATAGGATGATGGATAAATGCATGATACAAAGGTGATACACAAAGTCCATTATACACCGAAGAATATAACATGCAGACAAAAGCAATTGCTCCAAACAACCATCGAGGCATCGTGCTCACGCCAAGAATTGCAGTTAAGCGAACACCGCCATGAAGTCTCCGCTCCGCCGACAAAGCCCCGCAGCACCAACCACTTTCCATCGAAAACTTTTTCTTTCCTACGCAAAAAGATTGGCTGTTTACAATACGATGCAAAAGAAAGTTTCCGACACGGGGAATTGAACCCCGGCCTCCTCGGACCTGATCGTTCATAAGAACTGTTTGAGAGCGAGAAATCCTAGCCACTAGACCATATCGGATGTTGTTGAAGCACCTGTCGAATAATCACAATATGATGAAATTGAAATACATGCAACGATCAAAGACGAAGCAAGCCTACATCAATCGAAATCTCGATCAGGAAGCCGGCAAGATTTACTGCCGTACCGCAGAACAGTGGACAATCCATGAATCAGCGGACAAGATCATTGGATACTATTACTATCACTGCGACAAAGATGAGAGAGAACAGAGCAGAAAACGACAGCATAGTAGAGCATTCAGAGAAAGATCATGGCAGAAATCCACAACCCATGTGAACCATCGCTCCTATCCTCATACTAATATTCTGTTCCTCCTCTCAACTCCTTCCCAGAACATCATCTTCCGAGTGGAAGTGTCGTGCCAGTACCTAAAAGTCCTGCTCAGAACCCCAACCGCACCTCCTTTTCTTCTTCTGAAGCAAATATTTCCTGTCGCTGTAGCTGAGAACACGCAAGACTGCTCGCTCCCAAGGCCACACCCAAAATAGAGAGACTTGACAGTACTCATAATTTGTGTACCAGAGGTGTGTTTTGTGACAAGGAACATGTTCTCCTCACCAGGATAAGGAATGGGTGCAAGAATAGTAGCGACGACCATGTCCGAGCTCGATCACAACATCTGTAGTCTCCGAGCGAAAGCTATTTGCTTTGGAAAGTCTTAGATTAGGGGTGAGTCTCACGAGTCTAGTCGCCCAAGCTTCGCACGATAGTACTTCTATATCTCAAAGCCAGACAAAATGCTTTGACGAAAGTCAGAAGCTCAGATGGGGAACTCACACGTTTGAGGGCTGGAGAACGGTGGAGGGAGCTAACAACACGCGCTCCTTTAGAGCAAGAAAAGCGGTGGACAATGTCTCCAACTCGACAGATTTTCAAGGGATCAAGGTCTTGAGTCTGGGATGGCGTGTTGCAGTATTGTCGAGCCAGACATCAGGGGCACTCGTTGCTTCGAACCTCAACTTGAGGTAGGGACTCTCGAGCATGATGAGCTTCGGGCTGATAAGCTTGCTGAGGTTGATTTGCATGGTTGTAGTGTTTTGAGTCGAGTGAGAGATGCGGAGCTCTATGAGGCTCGGACACATGAACCTCCCAGGTGTCCCGGCTCAAGACTGGAGAATCTGAGTGAGCACTTTGGCTGCGTACCTCTTCACGTTGCATGAGCGCCAGAGTACCTCCTGTGCGGGATCGCTGATACATGCAGAGGCCAAAAACAGAAGACAAGGAAAAAAGAGAAGAGAGAGAAAGAACAAAAGAATATCCACATACTCAATAATTATCATAACCGCTCATACGGCAACGTCGCCCTGCCCCCCTCATCTTCCGTAATCGTATCCTGTCTTCCCCTCAATTTTCCCTCATCTTCACTCCTCATCCCTTTTAATCCCCTTGAACTGTTCATCCGCCTCTCATCCTCCTCTTTACTTTCCCCATCAGACCCTTCGCTCAAACTCGTCCTGATCTCTACACTCTGCACCACTTCTCTCGTTTTCCATGCGCCGAGGCCTGGAGATGGTAAAGGTGGTAATTCATGTTGATATCCACCTGCAATCACCACTTCAGTTTTTCCGCCGTCGACGCCGCCAGCGCGGAGTTCGTCGAGGGTGACGAGGGTTTGGTCATCCATGTCCATGCGATTTTTGCTGCGTTTGCGGCCGCGCGCACTGACGGTGTTGCCGAGTGGTCTGCTGCCGGTTTGCGTGGAGGGGACACCCCAAGCGGAGCGGAAACGGGAGAGGAGAGGGCGTAGGGTGGCGGCGTTGGCGGCCGTGCAGCCGATGCCGAGTTCGACGGTTGTCCAGATGGCGACGTCGGCCGTGTTGTAGAGGAACTCGCCTTTGAAGTCTTTGAGGGTGTGGACGAAGGGGGTGCGGATGATGGTTGCCGTGCTTCCTCTGAGAACATGACGTCCATTAGTTTGTGCTGTATTCATCTCGGCACACCTAATGATGGCAGGATAGATACTTACAAAGCGGCAAAGCCCAAAATACTGGCCACCAAAACCTTGGTCTGCCTCTTCATCTGCAGCTCCCTGACAATGAAGAATGGCAAGATTCCAAACGTCCAGTCCGCGACAGAGTTCAAAACGGAAATGATATAAGTGTTTATAACGATGACTTTCGGAGACAAGCAATGACCATGATGCTCAGGGTCAAGATCCCACCAGTAGGAAACGGGCCGACATTGGAAGGTGACGAGCAAACAATAAGGAACGGCAAAGACGACGTTGAAAATCATGATCCAGCGAATGATCCAGATGTGCATGCGGTCGACGGCGATACGAAGTAAGAATAGGCCGATGCTGATTTTGAGGGTTGCGGTGGCGAGGGTGTAGGTGATTTCGCAGAAGAACCAGTACTGTTTGGGTAGCGGTTATCAGTGGGGTTGCTCGCTGCACTGACGGGATGATGCAAGAAGGACTGACCATCAAACCAGTCTGTGCAGTGTCATCGTCCAGAAGCTTTCTCTTCTTGCCACTTCCGTGTGCCACACTCATGAGTTGGCACACTAGGTAAGTGAGGTATAGGGCAAACGCGCCCACCATGGCGATATCATCACGACCGGCCTGACTGCGAAGGATCTTGGTCCTATGTTCATTCTCATCAGTGTGGTAAATCAAAGAGATTGCGAGCAGGAATACCAACCTTGTGTACACACGCAATGCAGTAGAGATGGCAGTAGGAATTAAGAAAGCAATAGCCACGCCGAGAATCTGGCCGCTTCGGTCGTCTGTACCCATCTGTGCTATCGCATATGCGATTGACTGACTCCTTGGACGATGTCTAGAGAACGTAGCGAGTAGAGATGAGTAAAAGAAAGAGAATGTTATCAAGTCGACATTGTACTGCGATTGGAAAGAGAAGAAAAAAACAGGAGGTAAAAGAGAGTAAAAAATGAAAGATCAAGGAAACCAGAAAGTATGGATAGAAAGAGGCAAGAGACCTACTATATGGGATGCTCAATCCCCCGCGATACGCTGTGGCTCAGGCGTACTATATAGCAAGGCGAACATGGATCGTCATAGCTAACCGCAAAAGGGTCCATGGAGGAAAATCATGCCGAGTCAAGCGAGCCTAAATCAGTAGTTCTCGTGGAGAGCGGTCTTTTGCTTCGACGTGGGAGTGTGATGAGACATCAGCAAGACTCGATTGGGTGATGATGGTCAGAGCCTCGGACCCTTCTATCATCTGTGCTCCTCTACGCAATCTATTCCACTTGTTGCCGAGCCGGAGTTAACGTGTCCATGACCGTCAAGCAAGGAAATGTATGGTTGATCGATTCTGTCGCTGTTTCACCTGCACCTTCCATGCCACGCGACAAACGCCGTAAAATAGCGGTCAGTATGTCATGTCAAGTGACGTCGCAGTAACGTTGTGAAGAATTTGACAGTTCGTATAGAGACCCGAGTACCTAGTCCAGCAGTAGAGTCGATGCAGGGATGACGCCTCGAAGGAACATGATCGGCAACGTGGGCAGGAAAGCCAAGTGGAAAAAAAGGCAATCTAGAATTACTGTAATTATGTTAGCGCGACGAGTCAGGAAAAGTGTGCTGCAGATGACATGTTGATCGCCATGCTGCTTTTCAAGCAAGCCAACTAATCATGATTGGATAGACCTCTTGGTCAGTATTTGCTCTGACTCGATATCGTCAGCAGCGATCTGCTTTGTGCGAATGGAGCAGACGTGATTCGTTTGAAAGGAAAGAAAAGAAACGTTGTCGAATTTCATGACTCTCAAGCTTCGAGCGACAGGTGTTAGTTTGAGCACCCGTGCACGACCACTACCACGAGATGAAACACTCGAACAAACGTGCAAGAAACCTTCTCTCGCGACCTCGCTACCCGTCGATCACAGCGACAAGATATATGAAGAAGCTTGCAAGCGAAGCCGTCTCATCTGTTAAACTTGCGAGAGGTCTCAGAGAGCATACGACGTGCGGCCATCGCTTGAACACAAAAAAAGTCCAGGAACCAGATCAACATATCAGTGCTCGCGCGGGTCAAAAGTCTCGGCCAAATTGGAGAAAAGCACCAACACAACTACTCGGCCAATAAGGCTCGACGAATGTCAATTCCAATGTTCGAGTTCAGCTAGCAGAATTGGCAGTACGATCGGCGACTCAATTCCTCTCTATGAGTATAGCTTCGGCCGCTTGCATTTGAAAGCAGACTCGGCCATCTCCGTCAACCACAACTTCTTCCTTGTGGAGTTCACCAATCTGCGCTCCACTCTGTGTCTCGAAACTGACGCCAGAAACGCTGATCCCGCTCTTTGCATTCGTGCCTGGAGCTTGGAGTCGGATGACCCCGAGACGAGTGCCCGGGCGCCACGGCGTGGTGATGGAGACTTCACGGTAGGGACGTTGGCCCACGGAGTGGAAGGACGAGTCAGTAGTGCTGAGGGTGGAAGGGTTCGAAAGACCCTCAGTGCCATTCCAGACTTGCAGATCAACAAAGACAAGTTTATTGAGTGGATCTTGATGACGGTGGGTAGATGAGTAGATGGCATACCCACTGAAGTCGGAGCTGTTTGCGGTGCCAAGTTGAGCAATCCGCTGCTGCTTGTCGGAAGCCAGTACATGCGCCATAAAGTAATGACCATAGAAAAGACTTCGAATGCCCGCCTGAAGGCTTTCGTTTTTGTGTTGGTAAGGAAGAGGAACAAAGCTGGAGTATTCGGCGTTGGCTCCAAGATGGAAATATACCTTGGGCATGCCAATGCTGGCTGCTAGCAAGACATAGTCGGCATTCCAGAGAGCAGCGCCAAAAGTGTCGCTGATGCCACTTCGACCTGAACATGAGGCTGAATTGGTTTCGCCAAAGACAAGTGGTATACCTGCCTTGTCTGCTGCTGCGACTTGTGGCACATATTGCGACACATTGTGCCAGAGCACGCTGTGGTTTGATAGTAGATTCAGACTCAATCGATACCAGCGTGCAGTGTCGCAGGTTGATTGAGGGTAGAGATGGACGGCATACGACCCGATCTTGTCGTGTTCGGTCAATCCAGCACGAGTGAGGTTGACAATGTCAAAGTCGTCAATTTCGTCTTGCTGGTCAGGCACCCAAGGTGGGTCGGCAAAGACAGCAGCTTGGAACTTGGGTGGGTGTTTTGCTGCCTTGTACCAAGAAGACTGCACAACCTGATTGGAAATATTGCGCCACTGCTGGATGTACATGGCAACATCCCAGGTTGATGGTCGCCAGTCCTTGTTGATAAAGTGATCGATCTCGTTGCCTATCTCGAACAGCTTGAGCTTATTGCCGAGGACGCTGTAAGCCGCGGCAGCTTCCTGTACAGCGTTCTCCCACGCACTCGAGTTGTCCTTGAGGTTCAGTGTGTAGAGAAAATCTGTTCCGTCAGGAAAATAGCTGCCCAATTCGTCGAACCATGCATTACTGATGTTGAAAGTGTTTGTGACGGTCGTGTTGGGTAATGCCACAGCTGAGACATTTAACTCGGGGTGATAGTATGTCTGATCACCAGTGTTGCCTCCGACTCGAAACGTTGGTGGTTTGCCGGTGATATTGGCAATGACATTCATAAGGTTGCGGGTCAGGTTGGACGAGATGTAATCCTGAGTCCAGACTGGTTCGAGAGAGTATGCATAGGCATCACGTAAGAGTTCACGGGTGGGGAGCTGCTTGGGAACGACTACATCCGTCGCGCTTGCAACAACAGCGTGAGCTGCGAGTAGAGAAAGATGTGATGACTTGACCATGTTGTAAACTGTGAAGAAGCACCTACCTTGTTCAATGTCTCGAGGTGCCTTTATGTAGTCGATGGAGCAATTCTTCCGGGATAGCTCGCGATGATGCGATGGCAGGATGTCACATCGAAGGAGACAGGATGAACACGAGCAGTGCAGTGCTGATCAGAGCCATGGTTGGAGAGACGTGCGGGGTCTCGGGTGAATCAGAACGGTATGCCATCAACTTCGGTGTTGAAATGTCGCGAGGCATCAGGCGGCATTGAGAAATCCAAGAAGAGCTTGTACTTGGATGAGATGATGCGAATATAGTCACCTTGATGTGAGTTTGCAGGTGTTGGCGGTCGAATGACGATGGAAAGGGGACGAGAGACGTCTTCTGCCCGAGATTGCGCCCGGGACGACTTGATTGTCCTCACGCCATAGCTCGAGCTGTAGAAGATGATGCCAGTGTGCTATTGTTTTGCAATGAGGCTCGGTCTCGCTCTAAAGATTCAGATGCTGTGATAGTACGATGTGCTCGCGATGCGATGGCAATTGATAGCTTCTGAAGCAAGTCACAGTCAAGAAAACAAAGGCAGCAAGGAGCTCTCTGGCCAACACTTTTGACCAAAACATGACATGACGTCTTCGAAAACACCTCGATGGGCAGGATGGAGCTCTTTTTCTCTCCCATCTCTTGTACCTCACATCAACATCACCTATATCACACAGGAAGAGCTCTTCCCGTAGCCTCTCGAGTATACCATACCTTCCTCTCGACCTACTGTTCAGATCAAACCTCCCCCTTGCACTCCTCGACATCAACTACCACCCTACCTCTCTCATCATGCGCATCCTCATCACGGGCTCCAGCGACGGCCTCGGCCTCCTCACCGCAAACCTCCTCAGCAAACGCTCCCACCAACTTGTCATCCACGCACGCAACCCCTCTCGCGCCACTGACGCAAATACCGCCTGCCCTGCCGCCCACGCCTGTGTAATCGGCGACTTGTCCAGCATCGCCGGCATCCGCGCTTTCGCACAAGAAGCAGATTCCCACGGCCCTTATGATGCCATAATGCACAATGCAGGACTCTATCTTGGTCCCTTTCGCCGCACGGAAGATGGGTTGCCGAGCCTCGTTGCAGTAAACACGTTGGCGCCATATATGCTTGCGTGTTTGATGAAGAGGCCGGGTAGACTTGTTTTCGTGTCTTCAGGATTACATCAAAACGGCGATGCAGGGCTAAAAGACATCACATGGCAAGAACGGGGTCAAGAACACTGGAATTCGGGACAAGCATATGCGGATAGCAAGTTGCACAATATCATGTTTGGGTTTGCGTTCAACAGACACTATGGGATCCCGTGTGTGTCGGTGGATCCCGGGTGGGTCAAGACGAAGATGGGGGGAGCGAATGCGATGGATGATTTGGATGCTGCAGTCGAGACGTTCGCCATGGTATGTGAGGGGAGTGGAGAGGCAAACAGAAAAGAGACGGGTCATTATTATCAGATGAGGGAGAGGGGATTTAGAGAGGAGGCTGCTGACGAGAAGACACAAGAGAAGTTGTTGAAGATTTTGGAGGGAATTACGGGTGTCAAGGTGCCTGAGTGAGATGGATGGACAAGCACTTTTCGCTATCATTTCTCCAGCAAAACAAAGTATCTACAAGCCGTCATCTCAACAAAGCAAGAGCAGTGTTCTCACACTGTGACAACACACAAAGCAAATCTTCGCAATCGTCTCTTCCACCAAAGTCCTCCTCTGACCCTCTACTGAGAACCACCTCTCTTCTCAACATCAATGTGAATCTCCTGCTCAGTGGCACCAGCCTCCTTGGTCATGCCCATCTCGTTTGCAAAGGTGGTGGTAGGCTTCCAGCCAGCCGAGTTGCGAGGTGTGACCTCCTCGAGCATCTTGTCAACCTGCTCAAGCGACAATCCCTTGGTCTCGGGAACCAGGAAGTAGGCATAGATGCAAGCGCGGGTACACAAAGTACCCCAGACGAAAAAGACCTTGGGGCCGAGATTGCCCTTGTCCTTGGCAACCCTGAACGGGGTGATGACGGCGATGATGGTGTTCCAGAGCCAGTTGCTTGCAGTGGAGAGACCGACACCGCGAGAACGGATGGGCAGAGGGAAGATCTCACCGATCAGAACCCAAGCTCCAGGACCCCAGGTGGATGCGAAGAACGAGATGGCGAGGCAGATAAAGGCGATCTGTGCCTTGGTGGCGGCTTGGTTCTCGGTCGAGATGGCGGTACCCAGGATGGCGGTGAGGAACTGGCAGGTGAGCATACCGAGAGCTCCCCAGATGAGCAGAGGACGACGGCCGAATCTCTCGATGGTCCAGAACGAGATGGGAGTGGAAAGGACGTTGACGAGGGTGGTGATGAGACCGATCAGGAAGGGGTTGGAAATCGTTCCCTGTCTGTGTCAGTTGCTTGAATTAGGATGGGCAGAAGAGAGACTTACGAGCTGCTGGAAGAAGGTGGTGCCGAAGAAAAAGATGAAGTTGACACCGGTCCACTGCTGCATCATCTGCAGAGAGGTACCGAGGATGATACGGCGCAAGTTGCTGTTGGCCTTCCACAGCGAACCCTTGAAACAGTTGGCCCAGGAAGAGAAGTAGCTGCCCTGAGGAACGACAGAGAGCTCGTACTCGTGGTTGGCGATGATCTCGGCGAGTCCCAGCTGGACAAACTGCGAGTCGATAGGTTGACCACGGACTGAGGCAAGAGCGGCGGCTGCCTTCTCATGCTCGCCCTTCTTGACAAAGTAACGAGGCGATTCGGGCAGACAGGCAATGCCGACGCCAAGGATCAGAGCCCAGGCGAGCTGAACGGCCACCGGGATACGGTATGATCCGCTGTCCATGCGGTTTTGTGTTGCGTAGACGACGACCGAGGCGAGGAGGATACCGATGGTGATGCAAAATTGGTAGCACGCGATGAGGGCGCAACGGACCTTTCTAGGGCAGATTTCGGACATGTAGAGGATGACAACGGCAGACTCGAAGCCAACACCGAGTCCAGCAACGAAGCGGCCAGCAGCCATGAGGCTGATGGTGGTCGAGATGATTTACATGATGACTCCGATGGTGAAAATCAAGCAGCCAATCATGATGGTGGTGCGGCGACCGAAGAAGTCGGCAAGGTCACCAGCGATGAGAGCACCTGCTGGATGTTAGTACACATGAGTGGAACACGCAGCCGAAAACAAACCAAAGAAGGTTCCGGCAGACAGAATAGACGTGACCAGGGCCTTGTCACTAGCTCCGACCACAAAGTCATCGGCAGGAGTGTCGTAAGGAAGATCGGTAAAGGTGTGGATGGCGTACTTCATGCCCATGACACCGCTGGCGTTGATGTGAGTCTCGTTCGAGAATTGCAGACAATGCTGATTACATACCTGATTCAACCAACGTCGTAGCCAAAATAGATACCACCAAACGAGGCAAAGGCGCACATCATGTAGGCCTTGAACGTGACGGGAGCCTCGATGCGATCGACATCAGACGTACCGCGGATCGTGGGAGGAGCCATGGTAGAGGGACTTGATGGGGAATGGACTCTGCGCAAAGATGATGCAGGCGATGCCGGTGCAGTGCGTTGGGCAGGAAAAGAAGGAGGTTTGGGATTTGAAGGTGGAACGAGGTTATAAGAACGGATGCTGCCAAACAGCTCGTCACAATCACAGACTGCTGATGGAGAGAGGGAGGTGGTCGGATAGGACAGGTGGGCGCCGGAGTAGACATCTTATACCTGGCGGCGAGGTCAGTGCGCAGATTTTCTGTTAGAGGAAAGCACGATGGGTGCGAGGAAGGTGCAAACAGACTTCGACTCGCCCTCCGCAAAGAAAGCAACATCCACATCGTTCATTTCAACTTGCACCTGCTCCTTCCCTTCTCGACTATGGGGTCCCCGCGCTGCACGCCACGAAACATGGTCATCGTTCACCTTTCACGTTCCTCTCGAACTCAATCTGCGAGAGACTTTGCTTGATCTGCTTCCAGAACATCTTTACGTGCTGCTGTCATTCTGTTTTGGTGTATGATCGTTCTTGATCCTGACCTTGCCAACCTCTGCCCGTGAGACTGAACAACTAGACTTATAGCAGGACCAGTCCGCATCAGTCCTTTGGATATATACCAAGCAGTTTTCTTGCAATGCCTTTCGTGTCAAACATGGCCACTCCGAGTCTCGACTGAGGAGAGCCGGCCACATTCCAAGCGTAAACACAAGCGACAAGCCGTCCTCCTGCTTCTCGCTTGCAACCTCCTTGTTTTACATCAAGCTCGAACGCCTGTTCTTGGAAACCAAGTGAAGGCGTCAACATCTCTTTCTAGTGTATACCATCGACCCATCACTTCGCCGTCTCCTCATTTCCCCAGAGTTTGCAGGGTTTTCCTCCTCCTGACAACACGACATGACTTGCTTTAGCCAGGAGATGTTGAGTGAATGATAGGTTGGGATGACGAGAAGAAAAGGTTCAAGCTGCCATGTCCAGCGACTGCTTCCCCAGACCAACCCAAAACCGTTTCCTGGGGAAATGAATCCAGAAGAAGTCTATTTTTGATTCTCCAGGGCCTCGCAGCCTTTTTGCCAACACACGACAGTTTCCCTTTCAGCGGTCAAGCTCGTGTATTTTCCAAATCAATGACTTGGCACCAGCAACCTTCTGTCCTTCGACCGTGAGGTTTGTTTGCACGGTGCGGAGGCTGGAAGTACGGAGGTCCTTGCAATTGGGCCTTCTTTGCGGGGTCATGGAGAGGTGGAAAACGCCTGCAAAACGCCATCACAGCCATGATGAGCAGACATCTTGCCGCCGAAGACACCTCGTAGACGAACATCTGTCGGGGTTTCCCGCTGGGGATCGTATTGTTGTGAGTATCTGCAGAGCGCCGGCGATTGCGAAGCCTGTAGGGCAGGTGATTCTCGGATTTTATGTGAGATTCATTGCGTGCTGCCTTTTCGAGAATCAATCAGACAATCGCCCATCGTCGCGGAGACGCGATTTCCTGTCGCGTATCTGGTGTCGCTGCATTGTTTATTGTGCGTCCCCACGCCCCAAGCATTCGAGTATCGATGGTCTGACCGGTTGTTGACAAGGGACGCGGTCTCGTAAGCAAAGGGCGAAATTGCAATGCTGTGCTCCTCTGCATACCCTGGCCACGCCTCTTTGTAAAGTCATAATCATAGTGACACTAACGAAATGGTGCTTCAACAATATCCGATATGGTCTAGTGGCTAGGATTTCTCGCTCTCAAACCGTTGTATCCATTATAACAATCAGGTCCGAGGAGGCCGGGGTTCAATTCCCCGTGTCGGAATCTTTCTTTTGCTTTTCTCGAACCATATCAGGATTCATTTTCATGATCTCCGAGCAGCAAGGAAGACTTTTTGTCTGGTGCTTGGTGCGAAAATCAGCGTGCCCAGGCTTCGAGAATTTTGTACAAGGATTTAGGAGCGGGCTTGGCGGACAGGGTTGTATCCCAAGCAATAGTTTTTGAGCATGGTTGTGCGATTGTCGGCGATATGGTTAGGCGACGGTATCTTCTGAGTACTTGGGCAAGACAGAAACCTATCTTAGATAGTTCTGTAGAATCTCGCGTGACCAGCTATGATGTTGGGCTTGATATCTTATATCCGAAGATGTTTTCATGCTTTGCTTACATCTGTTGACAGAACTATTTGACCGTAGCTTCGCTTCTGCATGCATTAAAAGATAACATTTTATACTGCAATTTTAGGGCTGATTACTCTATACTCACATACAGTACATAACGTGAACTCTATGATCTATATCCTCGACATTGTTGAGGTGAAAAGTGGGTTGGTTGCTTGACCCAAAATAAAGACAGGTAAGACGAACCGATAAAAACGCGGCAAGGGTTACCAAAGTCCAGCTCCCTCTTCCTTGTCAAGAAATCATTTTGCTTTCCCGTATACACATGTAAAAGCAAGACAAGCGCATTAGAAAGGACACGAATTGATTACAGAGATGGAATAATCTGCATTTGGTTATTCTATAGGCGTGAGAGCTCGGAAAATACGTGCTACCATCGTCGTACCGGAGAGAAAAGGGATCGCAGCTTTCGAAGTTGAAGAGCACGACGAAGAACGCGGGAGTCTGCTCGTGAGAAATCTGTGTCTCACAAAAGATGATGTCGTATCTCAAATCATCCAAAGTCTTGTTGTCATGAAGCAAGGTGGTCACGGGCAGCGGAGTATCGCCGTGGTCGCGTATCGATAGTGATTAGGTTCCAGTGATGGACTCGCGCGTGTAGGCGAGATCTCTTGACATCTCTTGACATCTCTTGACATCTCTTGACATCTCTTGACATCTCTTGACATCTCTTGACCGGACTGGCATCCGAGTGGAAGCCAACTAGTATTAATTTGGTGTGTTATCGTAGCAGCAGCAGAACCTCATACAGCGACAGATACATCGATGCGATTGAGCAAAACTGAGGAAAACAGCGACAACAGCATGTCAATGAACGCCAAAGACCGGACCGGCCTTGGCCTACATAAGTCGTCCTCGCATCTTTGTAGGGCTTCGGCAGAGCTGCAGGAAGCGAGATGAAGAATCGACCTCGTGTCAATGATGAACCGTAGATGCAACACCCCGCATGGCGGTCCCCACGGGTAACTCGTGTTTGTGATCGTGTGGAGAGACGATCGGGATGAGCGAGTCTCACGGTCTTCCACCAATCATGTAATTAGGCTGAATAGACCCTCGGCGCTCGAGACAGACTTCATGTCTTCACGAGTACTTGTCTCCTGTACTGTTCACATATTTAGTACATATTCGGCATCTCTTTCCGCGGAGTATCTTGCGTGTCGTCTCTGCTTTCGAAAGAGACCGAAAGAATGGACGAAATGAAGACGCAAAACAGCAGAGAGCGACGAACGCGGTAGAATGCAACGAAAGCGACGAAAGCGGAAGGCACGAATACGGCGAAACTCCCATGGCCAAAACGACTTTCCCATGTGGCCAAAAGTCTTCTGTTGCTCCTTCTCGTCTCGGCCGCCCTTATTCGACCACCATCTCCGCCATCAAGAGGTCAATTCTACCTTCATTCCATCACTTCTCACGTCCTCTCAAACCGCGGATGATTGCGATGCAATTTGCTGTTGGTTCTGGCCTCCGCGACATGCGACAAAAGCGCGGGCGCACGCTCTTCACACCTCCCGGGTACGAAGGCAAGTTTGCTGGTTGTATTGGTTCTTGTGCCGTCTCCACCTCCCACCGGTCCCCTTCCTTGTCTTCTGTCGTTCTGTCATCCATCTTTCATCTCGAACTCTTCACAAATCATCGTCGCAAGGAGCCGATTTTGACATTCGTTCGGGTCTCGAACTCGCTGCCCGGCTTTCGACTCCACAGACCCGGACCTTGAGTTTGGAAATGTCGAATCGCCGGCTGATGCGCTCGGCGCTTCTTGCGAATCGAAGCTGAACACCATGTGATGGCTTCGTTATTGATGCGGCGAAGATCTCTCCTCTTCAGGTCATGTATATGGCACGGCGCCAACGAAGAGCCCTACTACTGCAAGGGATGCTCTTTACTGGTCACTGCACCCGAGGGCGGCTGTTTGCGCAAGGAGCCATCTCTGCCATGCATGCGCTGCCCATGCTCCTCAATTCCGATGTGTCGCTCACCTTCTGAAGAATGATTCCCTTGTTTGTGTGTCCTTCATCTTCAAAAGACTTGGAGACTCGAGTTTGGCTTGCGGTTAAAATCAAGAAGCCTTGTTTGAGCGCGCTTGTGCCGGCTTAACTCGGGAGATAAGCAATCCACCCCTCCGGCCAATATCTACACGCTATACCCGTTTCGTCCATGTAGCGAGACTCTGTACCGGGCGAAGGATGCAAACGTCTCCTGGCCGCGGGCGTCCCTATCCTTCTCGCAGCGACAAGTGGTAGGGCGTGCTTCCCACGGGGTGGCGGTATAAACGGGCTCCCTACCCGGTACATCTAGCGACTAATCCACCGCATCGGCTGACACGGCTGAATGCGTAGCGTGTTCCTTCCCCGGACACTGTTACGCCCCAGACGTTGCTACTCCAGTCTCCACACTCCAAATTCTCCACATGTCTCTCCGTACCTCGACTTGGTTATAAGTGTTCATCCCCACCTGTAATTTCCTGCTCATCATCCTCCAACACCCACCTTTGCCAATCCCACAGCATCCTTGGAGAGGCTTCCGACAACATGAATCGTGACAACGAGTCCAAGCCGGCCTACACCGAGGAGTTTGAGAAGCCCGGTGTCGAATACAACGAAAATGAGAAGACAGATGCTGCTCACAGGGCTGAGGCCATCATGGCCGAATCTGTCGAGCACAACATGACAGTGCTTGAGGCTGTTAAGGCCTACCCTATGGCTTCATTCTGGGCTTTCGTTTTCTCCTGCACAATTGTAAGACATCAGTTACTCGGAAGGTTTTCTTTGAAACAGCAGCTTACATTTGCAGATCATGGAATCCTACGATGTCTTCCTCATGGGTAACTTTGTCGCCCTGCCTGCCTTTAAAAGAGAGTTCGGTGTATATGATGCAGTAAACGGCTACGTGATCGAAACAAAGTGGCAATCCGCTCTTCAAGTCTCTGGACAACTTGGCGCCCTTATCGGTGTCTTCGTCGCTGGTCCCCTCACCTCCCGCATCGGTTACCGCTACGCCACTCTGACCGGTCTCATGCTTCTGAACGCCTTCATCTTCATCTTCTACTTTGCCAACACTCTCCCTGTCATCTTCGCCGCACAGATCCTTGAGGGTATCCCATGGGGTATTTTCATCGCCAACGCACCCGCATACTGCTCTGAGATCGTCCCTCTCAGACTCAGAGCTCCCGCAACTCAGATGCTGCAAATGTTCTGGGCCATCGGCAGTATCATCGTCGGTGCCGTTGCCTACGTTTACAACACTCACGACGGCAAAGAGGCCTACAGAATTCCTATCGCCCTACAGTGGATGTTCCCCACTCCTCTCGCCATTCTGGTCTGGTTCGCCCCCGAGTCTCCCTGGTGGTTAACCCGTAAGGGCAAGTACGAGCAGGCTGCACACTCCGTCGAGCGTCTCGGTCGCAGATCTCAAGTCAACTCGGCCGACCAAGTATCCATGATGCGTCGTGTTATCGCAATGGAAGAGTCTACAAAAAAGCCCAGTTACGTCGAGCTTTTCAAGGGCACCGACCTCCGCCGTACTCTCATCGTCTGTGGTGTTTACGCTGCCCAGAACTTGACTGGTAACTTGATTGCCAACCAGGCTGTCTACTTCTTCCAGCAGGCCCATGTTAGTGACAACTTGGCCTTTGCTCTTGGTCTCATCACCTCCGCCCTCCAGATGATTTTTGTTATGCTGTCCTGGATTCTCACTACCTACTACGGCAGACGTTCCATCTACCTGTGGGGTTCGGCCGTCAACACCGTCCTCCTCATCGCTCTGGGTATCGCTGCCTCGCTCGGCATCTCCAATGCTGCCAACCTCGCTCAAGCTTCGCTTGGTCTGATTGTTTCCGTTCTTTTCACTCTCGGTCCCGCTCCCGCCTCCTGGGTCATCATCGGTGAAACCTCCGCTATCCGTCTCCGTCCTCTCACCACCGGTATCGGTCGTGCCACCTACTACATTGTCGAGATCCCTTGCATTTTCCTCGCCTCCTACATGCTCAACCCCACTGGCGGTAACCGTAAGTTGTCCCTTGCAGAATCCGATGGGCTGGACAGAAAGCTAACAAATAATCACAGTTGGTGGCAAGTGTGGTTACGTCTGGGGTGGCACCGGTCTGTTCTGTCTTGTCACTGCGTACTTCTTCCTTCCTGAAATGAAGGGCAGATCTTACCGCGAGATTGACATCATGTTCAAACGCCGCATTCCTGCTCGTCACTGGAAGAAGACTGAGATCGATGTCAACGATGACGAGTAGATACTTCTGGGGAAGTTGGGGTATGAACGGTTGTCATTCTCGAGTCTTTGAACACGAGATGACCAACATCGATACGATTGAATGTGCAAATTTTAATATGCAATGATACCACTTTCTTTGATTACATCATTCAATCTTTTCCTGTGGAGTTCGCTGCAAGTGATGGATTGCTCCTTCTACCCCTTCTGGAATTTGATCGCCATGAATTGTCTGCTTTCATGAGGGTCTCAACTACACTGCTACATATGTCCAAAGTCTCAATCATACAATTGTATCCTACAGCTCTTGTCTCTTTCTGCGCCGACCAATCTTCATGTCTTGTCAGCCATTTTTTGAGTCTTTGGTGTCTTGTGCGCTAGCGCTTGGATGCCTTGGTCTCTACGGTCTCGCGTGGATCAAGAAAGTCGTGCACAATTATTCGCCCCAGGTTTGTGAGTCCCGATAATCTCCGCTCTTCTTTTCGTGACTCTGGGAGCTTTGCTATCGCGACAATGGATAGTGATTGCTGTGTGCGGATTTGCTCTTTCTCTAATTTTGAGAGCTCTCGGTGAAGCCTTGGTGTTTGAGCTTGATGTTTGTTGGGTTGTTTGTCCATGAACTATTCTTTCATGTACAATGGCTTGACTTCAAAGAAGAGAATAGTGGTTCAGTTGGCCCATAGCGTGGACAAACGTTGGTGCTTGGTTTGCCATTTCTCTCTATGATGTCAATGTTGGTTTAGACGCAATGTTTGCTCTCATAATCTGTTTACCTCAATCTCTTGATTGTATATCTACGCCAGCGTCTTGGTCGAAAAAGATGAGAGTATGAAGAATGAATGTTCATCGAGCTCAGAGCTAGCAGCCAAAAGAAAGCAGATCCGTAGATCGTTCTAGGTATCTGAGCTTCCAAACAAAGAGAAAACGAAAAGGATGTCTGCCCTCTGCACTGATTCGCGTCAAGATCCAAGTATGCAAGTTTGCTACAGTCTAGTCTTTGTCATAGCATAGTAGTATGGCTTTATGGCTGGATGGCATATAGAGGCACTTCCTTCGCAGAAGATGGAGATATTAGTTTTCTGTACCACTTCTCGTGAGATCAGTTGGATATATGGATGCCTGGACTACCTTCAAGACTTTGGATATTGCAGATGCATTCCTGGGCTTTGCAAGCATACACCGAGGGCTGCAAGAATCAGGAGTCGGGATTCTTGGCTTGATCAACACTACGCCCTAGTCCTGGAATCAGCTCGATTGGTGGAAACATCACGACTACCAGAAAACTTACATTGCTTGCAGTGCTCTCAGTCATCATTCATCTACAGGCTTTCTCTCGATCACATCGTGCACACAGTCTTGAAATCAAACTCGTGCTTCTCCAGGGCCAATGCGAGACCAGTATCGATTGACTTCACAATCGTCCCCTCACTGAGTATATATACGTCTAAATCATCTCCCGAAAATCCACGCATTGTTATATACATATACATCATCTGCATCCACTTCTGAGCTCGAGCTCCTCTCGCCAAATCTCCTATCCAAGACGCCACTATGCATCTCTTCGAAGGTAGCAGCGACAAAACAGCCCCGGAGGAGCACCTCAAGTTCAACCCGCAAAACGCTCTCCGGCCATCTCTGGACATTCGTAACAAACTGACGGATGTCAGTACATCATAACATCAGATCCTCTGTGGTGGCCAAAGGACAACATTGATTTTGCCAGCAGGCGCGCCACGAGAAGCATGACGAAGACTCAAATCCCATCAAGATCTCACTCTGTACATCTACGATCAGGTCCAGAAGATGCTTTTCTTGCAACGCCCTCCGTGGCAGAGAGAGAATCAATTCAGTGTAATCTCTTTCTGTCACCAGACAGATGACCAATAATCGCAAGATCTAATCTTTGTCGCACGACGCAGCAAATTATCGGTCCGCGCTCGTTCTTCTCGCCCGGGTAATCCAAGCTCTGCTTGCACACGACGCAACCAAGCAAGAGGCTGTCGAGGAAGTTGCTACCTGAAGACCTTCATAACATCAGACGCTGATGATTTGGCCAGCGGGTTTACCATGTTTGACGAATAACTTCTTTTCCCACTATATATATATATCCCTGACAGAACTCATCAGAAAGGTTGTTGCAACTGGACAAACTGAACTTGTCTGTGCTTGCATTCTTCTTCAAGCACCTGCAAGCAGGTTCTTCTAGTAACTACTCGACATAAAAAGAGCAAAGGATAATCCGATGCCCGGGTTGGGTCGTCCATCTGTACGCCCTGATCTCATCGATTCGATCGCTGCGTTGACTTTGTAGTCATGTCAAGCGAACTCGTAGTCGCCAGTAGACCCATACAGTACCTTCAACATGGGCCATTTCACCAGCGGAATCCTGATGCCCAGGGCCATGGCAGGGTTCAACCTCCCGTATGATCTTTCCATCCTCCCAGGCTAGTAAGAAGTCCATAGAACAAGCCGGCCAGGTTCATCTCCCCAATGCCATCCGATATCCTGCACAATGGTCGTCGTATGGACTCAACTGTACCCAGGTTCTCGCGCCGTCGGTTTGCTGCTGAGTGAAGATCGCAGCGCTCTGCCCTCCATCTCGTCATTACAGACACTTGCGTTCGATACCGACACTCCTAGATATATAACAGTAGGGAAGCATTCCAGACTCTGACCTAAGCAATGGTGGAGCAGATGAGCGATGTCAACCCATCTTCTGCTCAGGCTCAGACCGATATAACCATATTACGACACAAGTGGAGAATCTCTCCCTCTCGGGCCAAAGCACTTACAATTCCAGCCAACAGGACCACTCAGTCGCTATGGCCAGATCGAGCTCGCGACGTTCAGGTCACTTTCGGTTCGTTCTTCGGTCCAAAGCCTGAGATTTGTATAAGCGTATTGAGCGAGGTCTGGATGATCTCGAATACGAGCCTGACCTCGAGCTGGCCGTCGAGGGCTAATAGCTTAAAAGCCTCCCCGACGATAACGCCTATGACGCGGCCCAAGAGTACAGCTCTCCCAGATCCTCGACCTTTCAGTTGGACATTCAGGTCAATCAGTCTCAGACCGCCTGCCGTGCCCCTCGCAACACCATTTTCCCTCAATGTCGCGTGATGCTGCGCAACATCATTCCTCCTGATCGCTGTTTGCTGCTCCGCGAGCCCAGAAACTCTGTTACTGGTCTCAAGACTTCAAGAGCAGATCAAAACCTGACATTGATACTCCCCGACACGGCCATGACCCAGACATCAAGACTATCCACGAAAACATAATCAACAACGAACAAGACTTAGTAGCAGGAAATTTCAAGGAGGGAAGGGTCTTCCAGCTAAGCCAAGCTCAACAAGTTCTCGCATAAGTTTGCTACCCAGGACTATACCGAATTGAAGCACAATAAGTCGAGGCAAAGATGTGTATCCATCGCCGGTTGAGAGCAGCAAGACTACGCCGCAAAAGCGCCTTGGGTGGTGCCCATACTCGAGGATCTCCTGACGGCGTTCGAACAATCTGATGCTGACAGGAGCGAGATCGAGGAAGTTGGTTCACACCTCGCTGTGATGCAGCCATTACTCATACCTCATTCCAACAGCGATGGGATCACTAGGAGATCCAGCCGTTCGAGGCACACGCTACCAAACTGCTTCTAGGCACACTCCACGAGGACTAAGACCACCAGGCATCTCAGATGCCAAGGGGTAGTTCTGGTGCAGGCAAGGATTGGATGGAACTCCTGGATCCGACACCTTCAAGGGCGATATTGACAGTATACTCGACACTCATGGCCCTGTACTATGGCCTGATGATCCGCGTACCCAGAAAAGCAGCCTTGGTTGAATCTCGCCAAAGACATCCCCCAATACCTGGATGATTTCTACTACTCTGTCCATCGCGATGACACGATCCAACCACTATTCGCGACGCTTCTGAGCTAGAGTATCGTCCTATACCAAGGAAATAAAGAAGCCGCGAGACAAAAGATCAGAGCCAAGGTCGAGATCGAGGAAGGAGCCATCGCCGCCACCACAACATCAGGCCCTGCCCTGACCCGTTCTGGTCTGACTGCAGCTGTCACAGCTGAGGATGAGCGATGTCTCCCTGGTCGTAGTGTCAGATGAGAGCCGAAGATGGTGGGCGCGGTCCAGCCGCGCGAGACGAAAGTGGACGAGGTGCCAACCCTCCTATCGAAAGTGTTTCCAAGACGTCAAGGTGGATTGCCGTTATATCTTTGCCTACGTAGGAGGGCAAGGCAATCACCACCAAGTATGCAAAGAAGAAGGTAAACAAGAAGAAGACGATTAGTAGCCGCGAGATCACTGTTAAAGCTTACTCTCGCCAGGACTTGTCGAAGCATGCGAGGAGTTCGGCTTGGGAATGCCGAGTCAAGAAAAGCTCATCGCTACTTACGGCGAACACGACACTCGCTTTATCCGCACTGAAGCTCTACTCATGGAGCACAACGAAATGAAGATTGCGTTGCGCACCGTCGTCCTCACCACGAAGATCTTGATTGAGACTGAATATACGACATTCAGTTGAGAAGGACGAAGAGTCTTTGCTTTCAAGTCTTCAATCAAACATGGTATTCAGGCATCAGAGACTAAACTAGAATTCTAGATACGGACGTAATACTGTGCAGAGCTACATGACCGAAAACATAGTTGAAGTGCCAGGTAGCCAAATGTCTCTTTCCAGAGCATAGACCCCAAACTCGATGGGAGATAGTGAAAGAGAGGGAAGACTTGGTCGACCTCCGGGTTGCCGAGCTTTCTGCCTCCGGCTCATCGACTCTCAATAAGAAGCCGAATCAAAAAGTTGACTCCAGATGTAGACAAGACAGATACATGGCTGATTCAAGATCAGAGCTCATGAAATGACTTATCATCAGGACGCCTAATAAGGGAAAGCCCATCTGCTAAGAAAGTGGATGGCAGAAGCCTCGATCAATCAAATTCGAAATGGAAACGTTGATGGAAAAAGATTTTTTACTTTTCTACTTCTACTGCAAAGTCTGTGACCACAATACCAAGTGCCCACCTGTGTAATCAATGACTGTGTCTGGTAGGTTTCTTAGTGACTGCTCCCGCAAGGATCGGGAGTATATCAAACACATACTCAAATCAATATTCGACCACTGGCGTCCTCCATGACCATCTCCACAAAAACTTTGCAAAGTAGCCACGTTTCTTCTGCATATTGGCAGCCGAACTGTGCAGAAGCCACCACTACCATGTAACCAGCATCCGATACATACATTATATGGTGGTTGATTGCATACTTTGGCAAATACACCAGCTCGCCCCCGATGTTGCCAAGGCAGCTATCCAGAGATATGGTGGCAGTTCTCGAGCCTTCGTGATCATCACCGCAGGAGGTCATCATGGCTGCTGGACTGCCGGGAGCTTGGTAGTCGGTATATATGAACACTGACTTGTTGTCGCAGCTCGATAAGAAACCTCCAGAGCGAGCAAAGACGGCTGGACTGGCCAAAGCTAGTGAGATGATCAGGGTGCGAATGGACATCTTGATATGATTTGGGACGGATTGGAGTGGCCGTGTAATCTAACACAACTTTGCTGTGATTGTGTAGATATGTGTAGATATGTGAGATGACACAGAATAGTAGCGTGGATAGCATACTTATCTGTCTGCTTGCTAGAGCTCTGAGCATATTCAAATGCTTATTCGAGTCAGCTTTCGCCATGAATGAGTTCGAATCTTTGTGGTCTGGTTTGCTGTCCGGTATCGCCAATCAGAAGCCAAATGGCGATTGGAGGGAAATAAGCCGACGAAAACATGTGGGCAGTTAGAGATGGACAAGCATTGTATATGGCGCTCAAGTCTTGCTCCTCGGAGCTTTCTATGCGGCTGACGGGAGAGATCAATTCAGACTGTATAGCGATGGACAACAAACAGTACTCATGATCCTTTGGATAACCATCGACTTCAACCTCTCTACCATACAAGTCTCATCGTTCACCTAACAAAGCATAACCCCCAAGCCTAAAACAACAACCAATTTCCTTCCTCGTTTGTCCAAGCCATAAGAACAAAAAGCAAAAAAGAAAGAAGAATCGCAACTGCAGGGACTCGAACCCCGAATCTCCACCTACGTGCCAAACGAATCTGTCCTGCGGAAACCCCTGTTATCCAATAGGGCGACCGGTATCCAATTACCGGAAGGGGCGTTTCGGTGGTGCTCTAGCCATTGAGCCACAGCTGCTTTTTGTTGTTGTAGCTGATGAATTTGGTTAGTTATGTAGCTGTCATGGGGAAGTGATGAGGAGATTCACATTGACGAATTGTGATCTTGACTTTGGATCTTGAGACATGTAAGATTTCAGTGAATGTTGTGGAAGAGGGTCAAAGAGATTGTGCAGTTCGATGGTTGTCTCAAGAAACATTCACGATTTGGAGACAGCTGCAGAGTAATGAATACGAGAGATTTTGATGTTGATTTCTGAGTCTCGAGACATGCATGGTTTCAGTGGATCTTGTGGAAAAGGATCAAGAGTTCGTGCGGTTTGATGGTTACACAGGAGGCATGAAACCCATCTCGAGACTGAACGGTGTAGCAGGGATGTGAGTCTCATTGCTTTGATTTCTCATGATATGGCAGTCGCCTATGGCCTTCGCCTGTGAGTCAATACCGCAGTCTCAATGGAAGACTTTTGCGCGGAGACATAAGGAAAAGTCTAGACGCCCTTGTCGTCCTCATCCTCCTTCTTCACTCTGGTCTCGGTCTTGACGCCATCGTCAACTTCCTCCTTCTTCACAGCTTCTTCAGGAAGCTCGACGAAAGCAATCTGACCGGGGACCTCAACCTTGAAGCTCTTAAGGTACTCAGTACCCAGGTCAATCTCCTGAACAACTTCGTGCTTGACGCCAGTGGGCTCGCGCTCGGAGGGCTCCTTATTGACAGCCTCATGCTCGAAAGCCTCTTGCTTGACTTCGTTACCCTGGTCGGCTGCATGTAGTCAGCATCGTTCACTCCCAACGTGCAAGAGAAAGGATGATGAATTAACTCACAGTTGATGGGCTCGGCGGATCCATCGCGAGAGGGAGTAGAACCACCGTAGGTAGCGTTGGCCTCGGAGACAAGAGAGGCGGTGCTCTCTGGAGTCAGACTACCGTGCATGGCGCCGGTAGGAGACATAGAGACATAGCGGCCTGGGGGACTCGAGCGAGGGTAACCGGCGCGAGGCATACCGTAAGCGTCAAGGGCAGCATCCTCATCTGTATAACTGTCAGTCTAGCATGATGCGTCGGTGCACAGGAAAATTCTGACCTTGCTTGGGAGAGGTGGGAGGGGGAGGGGTGTTGGCCTTGGTGCCCGTGTTGTCGTTGTTGGTAGACATGGTTGTATGCTCGGTAATGTTTGATGAAGAAGCTGCGAGGTAGCAGAAAAGAATTCGCTGCGTCCTTGGTAAACAACGAGGGGCGGTCTGAGCTTGGTCGACGCGAAGGCGAGTGAAAGCTGTAGCGATAGAAT
>JALPCE010000292.1:0-29885 GCA_026538705.1 Aureobasidium sp. GC_Fusr_1 | reverse complement strand
AGTCAATTTACCCTTCTCCCTTTTCCCCGACTTGATCGTTGAGAATGCTTCAAGCATACATGGTCCAGTCTTCCTTCTCGTGGCGCTCCCAGTCGGGCGTGTGTTCAACATCCAATGCTTTCCAGGCTTCATCAACATCAAAGTCGCTTCTGACACCCCACATCTTGTGTTCGTTGTCTGGCATACTCGGTGTCTTCAATCCACCGTGCTTGTTCTTGTTGCCGTAGAAGTTGTTGGAGCCAGCAATACAAGCGTTTCCCTGACCCCAGACAGTGTCGGCCACAGTCTTCCACACAGCACTCTGATCAAGCACCATAGCCTTTGTGTAGAACATGCGGCAGTCGGTGGGCTCATAGATGAATTGGTATGGCGTCTGCTGCTCATCGTCTTTCCTGATGCCGTCGCGGAAGTTGATGGAAGCGCTCCTGCCTTGTGCCAGTGGCAGCTTGGTGTACTTTGCCAACGCGGTGTCCTTGAGTTGCTCCTTGTCTTCCGACCAGATAATGGTTTGTGCCACGGTCTGCCAGATGTAGGACCATTGGTATACCGCTGTGCCTTTGACGCCGCCGACGCCTTGCATGAGGTCTGTGGAGGGACGACCGCCGAGAGCTATTGTCTTTACGCCTGCCTCTTGACGAAGAAACTCGGAGAAAATTGCGCAGGTCGAGGCGCAGGCGCCATCATACACTGGGAAGATTTCATCAGCATGAGTGATATACAGGATGAATATCGATATGCCACTTACCTAGGATAATGTTCTCGGTTTTGAAAGGCTGCTCATTAGATGTATTGGAATCATTGCCATACCCGGATACTTCAATGCCACCAGCGTGTTGAGACATCATAGAATCATTGAGATTCCAACGGATGAGTGAGGAATAGGTATCGTTCCCAAGGTGATGGGGACCATACTTTTCTTTCCAAGAGGGCCATGGTTGGTCGCCGGAGTCGAGATCAGTACGGTAGTCCCACGGTATCAGAACGGGATTGTCTGGGGAATAACTAGTGTTCGAGTATATCTCACCTACCCAGTCAACTGATTCGTGGGCACGAAAGCGAGTCGCACCGTATGGGTGTATGGAAGGGAAGAGCTGCTTGAAGAGATCGTAGCCCTGCATGATTGTACCGCCACCATTCGCGCTAACGTCGATGATCAGTTTGGTCTTATTCGCAGCCAAGGCGGCGGCGATGAATTCGGAATTGACTTTTTTGAATTCAGGTCCGGCGTATGGCGTGCCTACAAAGGATCCGACTGTCAGAACGGCAACATCCTCAAAGCCGGATTCTTCGAGGAAGTAGCCTCCATTGAGATACCCCCGGGATCGAACGACGGGAGATGGATAGCCAGGGGCGGGCATGGTTTTGGTGTGGTCTTTCGTTGAATCACCGTCGACTTTTGCAAGATGAGTAATGCATTCTGGCTTGAAGTAAGGACGACGCATGTCGTTGTCCTCGTTCTCGTCACTCTGCTCATTCTCGAGCTGCAGACCCTCCAAAACATTCAGGTAGGCTTCAGGCTGTGGGATGAGATAGTTACTGTAGATATCAGCTCCAGACTGAATTCCTCTCACACCAACACGGGAGACGGCATAATTTTCGATGACGATGTTAGTTCCGTTTGCAAAAGTCAGAGTAGTCGTAGGCCCTGGGTAGACGATGGGGCTTCGGTCACCGCTCGAAAAGGATCCAGCGTCATCACTTGCACCCGAAGCCTTCGCGTTTGAGTAGAAGAGGGAGTTCCACTTGGCATCTCTGTCTGTGAAACCACTGTCCTGCGACAGCTCGAGCAAGAACTCGGTGGTGTCCCTCCCATCAATTTGTACGATATGAGAAGGCTTGAAGGATGAATTGCAACTGCAACCTTGGGAAGCCAGGATGTCTGCGTAGGCATAGACGACTGGTAGATCTTTACCGTCTTCGGAAACAGACACGAGTGGAGTCGTCCGTCCGAAAGTGAAGAGTGTAAGAACATTTGGTATGTATGCGAAGTGGCCGCCGTCGTGTGCTAGTTGAGTAGATTGGTAGAGATCCCGACCGAAGTCGTACTCGCTGGCATAAGCTCCGTTGGCGACATTAGCTTCGATGGTATCAAAAGTAGCCCAGAAGTCGTATGGTGGCTGAACCTTTTCTGCATACTGTCGAAAAGTCAGTAGTTGAACATGTAGAACAGGTAGAATATGCTATCTACCTCCTTTGGTGGGTCCTTGAGATAGGCCGTGGTCGATTGCCATTCCAGATAGGGTCTCATTGACTCCATCAAGGCGGCCGCGGCACTCTGGTTGAAGGGGATCGAGTTTAGGCAGTCATAGGCAAGTTTGGCAGGTATACTATCTTTGGGGTGTTTGGGAGAGATTTCCTTCGAGGCTTGCACGGCCAACCTTACACTGTTGCAAGGAGAATCTACGGTTGACAGCGTAGTCGTTCTGGTGTTCTTAGACAAGGCGGTAGGTGAGAGGGTCGAAGAACTATTAGCATGCAGCGGAGCTGCGTGCGCCACCACCGGCAGGAGAAGCGACAAGAAAGCCGACTTCATCTTCCCGACAGGGTTGAGTTTCAAGGGGGGAGGAGATTGGAAGGAAGAGGCACGTTATAAATAGTAGGTTGGAATGTTGAGATGACTGTGAAGAAGAAAAACTCGAACGAACTCAAATACTGAGCGTGTAATAATCATGGGTGGCTCATGGGGAGCATGAGAGATAACATTTGATATGCCACGTTGTCAACGGAGTTCATTTCCCCTGTCGGTCAAGATGATAAGTCGTAGTAGCTGACGTCTTTACGATGACTAAAATGTCGCCGTGTAGTGGTAGAGAGAGCGATCAAGTAGAGGCTTGACGGAACAGGGTGACAAGCCTCTCGCCTTGATTTTCATCGCGCAGGCGTTGAACCAAGAAGTCTTTGAGATCAGCCCAGAACTCGTCAGACTGCAACATCTGAGTAGCGGTGTCATGGGCGTGAGGAAGAGCTTCGGCTTCAGCTTGTGCATGTTCAGAAAAAGGAGCGGAATCAGGAGGTAGCTTCTGGGTGTCCTCGGCTTTGACTACAGGTGAAGCTGGAGCAGGAGTGGAAGCTTGGCTCGGGGTTGAAGCACCAGCGAGGAGCATGACGCTGAAGTCGGCGTTTGTGGGAAGAGGATCCGAAAGGACATCCTTGAGGGTCTTGAGGTCGGTGCATGGTCTCTTGTTCAAGAGGAGCTTGATCTTGGTCTTGTCGAGGCTGAAGTTTTGGGCGTACTGAGTCTTGAGGTCGAGAACGGTGGTGTTGGGGGATTGGCCTTGAAGGTCGAGCTGGTCGGAGCCCTTGAGCGGCTTGAGGGTGACATTGACGGTCTGCGGCTGTTGGCCGGCGGTGGGTCTTTGGCGACGAGGGAAGGGATGAACAGGCTTGGGAAGGGTATACTAGACGAGACAGATCAGTGGCTGCAGAGTAAGTGTCTGGTTGCAGTGACTACACACAGGAGCTTGGGCAGGGTATTTCCTAGGGTCCGAGACGTGGTCGCTGCTGAGTCTGGAGGGGCGCTTCTCCAGGCCCGACATGAGGGCTTGTGCAAACATGGTTTCCGACATGATTCCGTTGTGTAAGAAGACGGAATGTGATGTGGTGATGCAGTTGGTATACGAGTGCAACAAGGTAAGTCGGGAGTGTCGATTTCCCCGCAGTCGCGCCTGCCACATTGTCGTCAGTCGGCCCAAGCTTCCACTTCTTGTGAGAGTCGCTCTTTCCTCTTTGCGACTTGGTGAATTCTGCTTCTATCATACACACACTCATCATGTCGACACTATACAACCTCGAACCGCCGCCGACGGCCAAGGTCCTGCTCAACACCACATCCGGCGATCTCGTCGTCGAAATCTTTGCCAAACAAGTCCCTCTCGCGTCTCGCAACTTTCTCCAACACTGTCTGAATGGCTACTACGATGGCACCATCTTCCACCGCTTGGTCCCAGGCTTCATCATACAGGGCGGTGACCCTACTGGAACTGGCTCCGGTGGTGTGAGTGCTGTCAACGATGGTGCCCCTTTCGCCGACGAGTTCCACTCGAGACTCAAGTTCAACCGCCGTGGTCTGCTAGGCATGGCAAACTCTGGAGACAAGAATGACAATACTTCGCAATTCTTCTTTACCCTGGACAAGACCACCGAGCTGCAGGATAAGAACACCATGTTTGGTCGTATAGAGGGAGACACCATTTACAACCTGATGAAGATGGCCGAGGCCGATTTGGCTGGAGACGAGTCAGACCGACCACTATATCCTACTCGCATTGTGTCCACCGAAGTTCTACTCAACCCGTTCAGTGACATGGTCAAGCAAGCTTCAATCGCCATATCCACAACACAAGAGACAAAGGCCCCCAAGAAGAAGCGCAAGGCCACAAAGACCCTTTTGAGTTTCGGAGGAGAAGAAGGAGAAGAGCCCGCTGCACCTGTCGTCAAGAAAGTTAAGGTCAATCCAAACTTTACCCAGGCCGAACCACAGCAGAAGGAGGTCCAAAACAACTCTGCCTTGCCAAAGGCTCCCGAGCAACCAAAACGAGAGAAGCCTGTCCGCAAATCATCCTCACCTCCTCCACCAACACCAGCGATACGCCAAGCACCTGTCCCTACAACGAAACCCGCGCCCGCACAATCTCCCTCGCCTTCACCAACACCCTCGCCAGAACGTCGCAAACCGACTGCCCTTGAACGTACCAATGCCGAAATTGCTCAACTCAAAGCCTCAATGAAACGCACAACAACAACCACCGCAGCTCCTGAAAAGAAACTCTCCGCCCTCGAATCCATGATTCCAGTATCAGCAACCCGCGGCCGGAAACGCGGAAAAGCAAAAGAAGACGCCTCCTCCCTGTCCACCTTCAACGCTTTTAAGAAGCGACTAGAAAAATTACCCGCCGAGAAAGAATCCACCACAACCACAACAACCACAGCTGCCGTACTAGAAGCCAACACCACGCAAACGGAATCAGCACTGGATACAGAAGACAAACTATGCGATCTGCATTTCATCGCCAACTGTCAGAGTTGCAGCACGTGGCATGATGAAGACGCAAACAAGGAAGAAGAGGATGATGATGATGTAACTTGGATGTCTCATGCCTTGAGTTTCGCCAAGGATACATTGGGCAAGGATCTGGAGTGGAAGAGGAAAATGGAAGAATTCGAGGTTATCGATCCGAGAGAGAAGACGAGAGAGATTGTGGGTGATAAAGGGAGGAACAAAGGCAAAGAGTGGGATAGAGAGAGGGAGAGGAAAGGCAAGGGGAGGGCTTGAAATTATATACATATAAAAAGGTAAGCAGCAGAACCTCATGCAGAACTCGAGAGATTTATGATCCAACCTTCTCATTTCACTTGCCTTTGAACGTTCACAAGACAGGAACGATCGTCACGGGTTCTGTAGACTATATGATATCCAATCTGGCTCAATATCTTGCTTTTACATGTACTCTTCGCTCATTCCCATGCCTCGATACAAGAAAGGGGAATCGCAAGGCCGATAAGATCAAGTAGTGGATATATCTCGCCTTCATCTTTCCATTGCCCAAAGAGCAAAAAGTCTCCATATACAATCTCTCCCAACACATCCTTATTTCCCAGCACTTCTCCCCTGCTTTCTTCTCTTGCCCTTGACATCTCTACCTTCCTCGATTGCCAAAAGCGCCTCTCTCTTCTTGTCTCCCACAACATTCAACGCATCCCTAACTACCCTGCTTTCCACATTAACGCCTTCCTCTACATATTCCTCCATCTTTCTTCCCACTCTGTCTTCTATCGCTTGCACCAAACCTACATCCCTCTGTCCCACCAATGACACCGAAGTACCTGTACGGCCTGCACGCGCTGTACGACCAACCCTATGCACATAATCATCAGGGTCGCGGGGGAGATCATAGTTGACAACCAACGCCACAGAAGGGATATCCAGACCTCTGGCGGCGATATCCGTGCACACGAGGATGCGAGCGGCGTTTGCGCGGAAGCGGGCGAGATTGTTAGTGCGATCCGACTGCTGAAGTCCCGAATGTAGAGAGGTGACGCGGTGATCGAGGGAACGCAATAAATGTTCGAGGAGGTTTGCGGTGGAGGTGCGGTTGACGAAGATGATGGTGGGTTTTTTGAGGTTTTGCTCGGTGAGGAGGAGGATGTGGAGGTATTTTTCCTTGTGCACGACGTTGACCAGGCAGTAGGTTTGGTGGAGGGTGTCTGGGATGGCGAGGGTGTCTAGGTCGACCTATTGGGGTTGTTTAGTATCTTGTGCTTTTCGAGGTTTGGGGGGATGAGAGATCAAGAAGATCAAAACAACTTACCTCACACACGGCCACGGGAGGTTTACCCTTGGGTCTAGGTCTATCTTGCAGTGCTCTGACTTCTGCCGTGACAGTTGCGGTAAACAGACAAGTCTGCCTCTTGCCACTCTCAGGCAACACCTCCATGCAAACCCCCAAATCGGGCAACATGCTCCCCTTGCCAGCCGCCAACAATCTATCCGCCTCATCCAACACCACAAACTTGACTCGCCTTAACCCAGCAATACTTTCTTCACCACTGCTATTAATATGATCTGCAAGCCTTCCCGGCGTAGCAATAACCACATGCGGCCTCCTCGCCAACTCAATAGCTTGAGCCCTCATATCCGCCCCTCCAGTCACCAAACAAACCTTCAAATTCTGCACCGCACCAATAGCCTTGAACTGTTCGAAAATCTGCAATGCCAGTTCGCGGGTGGGCGTGAGCACAAGACCGAAAATCCCAAAGGGGTCTTTGGCCCATTGTTGCAGGATGGGCACGGCAAAGGCAACCGTTTTTCCCGAACCCGTTCTACTGCCACCGATACAGTCGCGTCCGGCGAGGATCTCGGGGATTGCTGCTGATTGAATGCGTGTGGGGTTTTTGATGGCCATGTTGGCGAGTGAAGACACCAACCAAGGCGAAACATTCAGATCCGCAAACGTGGACTTTTCGTTTCCTTTTTGAGCTGTGGTGGTGATGGTTTCTGTGGGTGTGGGATTTGTAGTTGTGGAAGATGTTGTCGTTGTTGTTGGTTTGGCCTTGATGCGGGAAATGGATGGTTGGATGCGAGATGCAGTGGCCATAGGAGGAGGAGCAACTTTTTGCTGTTGCTGAGATTCCAGCTCCGAGTCCGAGTCTGCTGATCCGGTGGGTGAGATTCTACGGCGCTTTCTGGATCCGTTTTGGTTTACTTGTTTGCGCTCGCTGATGATGCTGCTTGTGGCTGAGTCGCTGGAGTTGCCAGAGTCCGAGCTGGCGATGGAGGCTGCCATGTTTGATTATTTATCGGTTATACTCTTTCGCTAGTTCCAGTACAGAGGTCCTTCAAGGTGCTGTAGCGAATTTTTTGTGAAGTTGTGCTATTGTTGTTGGCGATAAACTATTTTTCGCCTTGATGGTCCGAAAATTTCGATATCACGTGACTCTAGTATAATTTATATCCAACCAAGGCAACAACCACCTCAGTTTTAACGATGTATTCAGCATGTCTTTAGGCTTGTGTTTATATGCTCGTATATACAGAATGTTGTGTCATAAATTCAGATCCTTTCTTTGCCAGGCTTGACTTAAGCAGCGGTCTGTTCCTGTTCCTGCTTGGCCTCGTCAAAGTAGTTGGGAACCATCTCCTGTTCGCGGTATCCACCTCTGGTGAAACTCTTCATGGGAGTGAGACCGTACTTTGCGAACATGGCCTTGTCCTCGTCCCAGCCGTTGCACTCGGTGGTCAACATCTTCTCACCAGTGAAAATGGCGTTGGCACCAGCGTTGAAGCACAAGATTTGCTCAGCCTCACTCATGGTGGTGCGGCCAGCGGCAATTCTGATGATGGTGGCAGGCATGACAATTCTTGCGGTGGCGATGGTGCGGAGGATGGCATCGAAGCTGATGCGTTTGCGGCTGGGGTCGTCACCAAGCGGCGTACCCTTGATGGGGACCAGAGCATTGACAGGGAAGGATTCAGGGTGAGCAGGCATGTTAGACACGGTGTAAAGCAGACCAACGTGGTCCTCGGGCTTCTCGCCCAGACCAAGAATACCGCCGGAGCAGACGTTGATGCCAGCCTTGCGCACGTTGGACAGAGTCTCCAAGCGCTCGTCATAGGACCTGGTGGTGATGACGGTGGGGTAATGCTCGCGCGAGGTGTCGACGTTGTGGTTGTATGCAGTCAATCCTGCCGACTTGAGCTCCTCGGCCTGGTTCTGGTCAATCATGCCCAGTGTGACGCAGACCTCCATGTCCATGGCGCGGACGCCCTCGACCATGGCCTTGACGTTCTTCAAGCTAGTCTTTCTTCCTCTCATGTCACGCCAAGCGGCACCCATGCAGAAGCGCGTGCTTCCGTTCTGCTTTGCGATGCGGGCTTTCTCGAGGACGTCGTCGACGGGCGACATTTTGGTTGCCTTGAGGCCTGTGTATTGCGATTAGCTTATTTTTCTGGCGAATCTGTACAGAATACAGGTAGCCTACCAGTGTTGTAGCGGGAAGACTGGGCGCAGTACGAGCAGTCCTCCGAGCAGCCACCAGTCTTGATGTTCATAAGCGTGCACATCTGAATAGACGAAGGAGAGTGGAATCGGCGGTGAAGAACACCCTGTGAGCTTGTCAATCACACACATCTCACATACATGTTCAGCACGTGTGCATACCGATTGATGTGCCAACTCCATCAAGGGAGTCTTGTAGATTTCACGAATCTCATCCTTGGACCAGTCGTGTCTAGGGCCAGTCTGTCTCATGGCTTCTTGAAGCACGTTTCCGGTTCTGGGCAGAGGGCTTGTAGCTGCTGCCATGGCCATGCGGTCGTCCACGACTGTGCTGAAAGGTCGGCCATTTGTGAGCTGTCTCAACGACCGTACTGCTTGTCGGGTAGACATTGTGGATGTGATGGCGAGTGCGAGGAAGAAGAAGAAGGATTGAAGAGACCAACAGAACCACACGCGCGCTGTTCAACAAAGACGGCAGAGAGCTTGTGACTGATGATTCGAACAAAGATCGAAAGGTCAACTGTTTCTCCGTGCTCGCACCCCTCGGTATTCGGGGTTCGTTGGTGGGGGAGCTCAATCGCGGGCCGGCCGTCAATTTACCGTCTCTGTCGCCGTGATTGGCTGCTTCTTCGGACAAGCTTCGGAGACAGGCGCTAGAGCCGGCCATTTGGCAGATCTGCCATAGACCTGCAGCGAAGATGTTCTGTTCCCTCAATTCAACCAAATTTCTGTCGACCTTGGCCGCTTGGACGAGGCCATGAGGCTGAGGAAGCTCATATCAATAGTTTGCAGTATGAGCTAAGAGCTATTTCAGGCCCCTTTCTCAGCTGATGAATGTGGTTGTAGCACGACTCTCCTTGCAGTGGTTCTGGGTCAATAGTTCAAAAAGCATGTCTCCTTGCTCGTATTCTTGGGTGTTTGTTTGCAGCTCTTCATTCGCGACCGGCTCCATGCATCCATCAGCATACGCGTGAACCGCTGCGGTATGCTGGCAGGAAGATGGCTTTGTTCGGATGCGCCGAAATAGATTTCGTGCGACACGGTCATGCCGTCCGGGGTCTGCGAGTACCAGTACCATTATTGCTGTGTTCAATTGAACTGGTGAAATGAATATATGAGAAGGTCTCACTAACCAAGAATTAGTGCTCGTTTTATGGCGGCTGTCAATATTGATGCACATGTGTTGATAACAAGTACAACCGTAGCCTACCACTTTATGCAGCGCACTATGCAAGACCTTCATCATGCTGCGCGACCCTGTGCTCCCGTTACCCTGTACAACTACGTTGCTACGACCGTTGCGAAGCAACATCAACAGTCTGAGGCACAGTCTGAGGCTGCCAGCAACGGCTGTCGCAGTTGGATCTCATCACGGGTTTCAGGAACTACATGATATGAGATATACGGTGCTAGACAGCATGTAGGAGACGCATGGCATAAGACATGAATTTCTCGCCGTCAAGTTTGCGTACGTTGCTACAAATAATCACTGGCCCCAATCCACGGATGTGTGCGTTGGCGGAGGAGTGCTAGCATGATCTGCAGGCTCGAGGTCGGGGCCAGTCTCGATTTTGGCCAGAGCAAACAGATCCGAGCCCAAACAAAGACCCGAAAATCACCACCACCCTTCGCGTAAACGCAAAGTGATGATAAATATAGTAAACGCAGGACTCCAACGCGGAGTCACACCACCTTGTGTCTGGAGTTCAAAAAGCTGTGAGAGTCTTTTATCTACGCACTTATCAGCTGCTTGCAAGTTGCAAGAGACACGATGTTCACGTAATCGTCGAAAGTGCTCAGATGGACCAGATTTTCCATCACAGACTATTAATCGGACCTGAGCGAGTCTCCACATAGTGTATGCACATCAATATTGGAGCTGAAAGCTGTGGTGACATTGTATACCATGTTTATAAGCTTTACAGCGAAGAATGATTGACGTGAGCCACAAACCGGACACCCCCTGAGTCTCGGAGAATTGAATGATGCCACGGAGCACGGCGCCATGGCTGAGACATCTGAGACGCGAGCCGTATCCAGTGAGCTGGTTTGAACGTTGTTGCCGAACAATGGACAACGGAGAAGATGTTTGAATTGTGGATAGGCAGTAGGCAGGCACTCTCACACAGGTCGAGGTCGCAGAGCCAGACATACCGTTGTATCATCTCAGGAGCTCAGCCTCAGGTATCCTCCTCCATACAAGAGGGAAAGAGGTCGTTGGAGCAGGGCGCAACTCAAACGCCGACCCCAGTGAGGAACGCAATTCTGGTAGCAGCTCCCACGTAGACGAAACCCAAATTTCCCCAGTACATTGAATTCCAATCCCAGAATTGCCAATAGACGTCAAATCCTACATCCTTGACGCTGTAGATGTGACCAAAGTCGGCAAGCAAAAGGCCGAAGAGAAACACTCTCCAGACACGAAGGTTGGTGGTAGAGCGTAAGACAAGGGCTTCGTTTAGTGCAAATACAGCGTACATATTTGCGAGTTGACTCAGAACGATGCTTTCGCGGGCGGAGGGACCGAGAGAAACGGCCGAAGCCGAGGTGTAGGTCATGTCGAGGTAGTCATGTTGCTGAAACCAAGCATAGTAGGCACCGACAGCTGTAGCAACAGGTTCAACATAGAGAAAGAACAGGCGGTACCACAGGGCGATGGTGGCAGCGTTGGCAGGAGGCATTCTTTATGATTGCGATGCGAGCAGCAGGAAATAACGAAGTACCGTGCGTGCAAGAGGTTGCGGAAGACAAGAAAAAAGCAGGATGCAGGGTTTCGGATGGCGGCAAACCAAGAGATGGAATGACGACTGGATTGGTAGAGCGCAGGATGGGAATGCCTGGGAACGGGTATCGACCCAAATAGGCGCACAAGCGGACGGTCAACGGGGGCGCTGAATGATGGAGACAAGCAGCAAGAAACAACAGCGACGACAACAGCAACAAGAGTGATTCGTGAAGCAGCACAAGCTCACGACGGTGCAGAGCGTGACGGAGGTCAGGCGGGAGGCCTCGGGAGGCGGTCGGTGAGGAGGTTAGGAACAAAGTGCGAGACAAGCAGAGTAAGATTTCACTTTGAAAATGATGACGGAAGTCCAAGTCCAATAACGCGATCGGGATGTCTCAGAAGTAGATAGAGTGTCTCGCTATGCAAAACAAGGCAAAGCGCCGGGCGACCAAGACGGCCTGACGGTGACTAGCAGCGTGTAGGGCCAATCCGGCGGGCCAGAAGAGGGAGAAAAAACAGGGAGGTCTTGAGTCGCAGCGTGAGCATGGGAGATCGCAGGAGTCGACCGCGGCATTTGACTTTGGTACTGTTTGACACCAAGACTCTTTTCGCTCAACGGCAAGAAACGTAACGCGCGCGCTGTTTCCTGCTGGCTGCGCTGTTGCTTCCCTTCCTCCTTCATTCCAAACCAATCGCCCCTGTTTCGCTGTCGCTTGTCGCTTGTCCGGTGCCAGCCAGTGCCAGTTTTATACCACAAAAACACTTCGGCCGCCGTGACTGGGGTCCCCCGCCTAGACACTCGATCCATCATAACCGTTTCGCTTCCTTCCCTTTCGCGCCCTTTAACTCTCCTTTCCGCCTCGTCCTCTTCTTTCTTCCACCTTCGACTTTTCAACAACACCACCACATCCGCTATCCAACCTGCTCCACTCCTTTTTTTCTACCATCAAAACATCCTTCGCTCTGAAACTAATAGTTTCCAACTCGGCCGTATTGCTCTACTCCACTGTCTCAGCCGTAACACGGATCCACTCTCTCTCTCACTCCGGACTCGATTGAGTCCCTCAAAAACTCTGTTTCCCTCGCCAAGGGGCTCGCATTAAGCCACCATGTCAGACTATGATCTAACTCACGTCCTCGACACTCACCACAAATACTACTCTTCCTCCCAAGGCTCGAGTGGTGCCGAGTCCTCTTCATCCTCGACCTTCTCCTCGTCATCATCCCGACCGCACACCTCTCAGGTATCTTCCACCACCACTCTTGCCGCAACCATCCAGCACATCTCGCGTCCATCAACACAACCCATTCCCATTCCTCAGCAATATCAATCCTACGACCAGAGCCTCGAGGCCGAACAAAGACGGGAAGCTGAGATGTTCCGCGAAGTCGAGTGGAGGTCGCCCAAGCTGGAGCAGAACGAGAGAGATATGTCTTTGAAGCGTGCTTCCTCGGCAGACCCCAGCCAAGGCACAAACACAAAGACCAAGCAACAGAAGGAGAACGGCATCTTCAGAAAGACGTCGCAAAAGTACAGAGGCTTCCGTGCACACCTGCATGGAAGGACCCGACGCAACTCTGGCGATCTCATGGAGGGAGTCGAAGGTTCTGCTTCTGCATCCATCCCCGAACACTCTGCGTCTTCCGGTCCTTACCACAAAGGCATTCAGCGCTGCCTCAACCCTACCAATCGTCTACTCCAGTCATTGAAGGCTCCCAGACACGACACACCGCAACCTGCCAACGCTCCCTCGCCAACCCTTCAATCCTCCTCGACCATGCCCGCCCTTCACTACAACCCCGATCAACACTTCATGCATCGCTATGTCTCCGAGGTGCATGCCGGTGAAGCTGCTCGCTGTGCTGCCTCGGCCACCAACGCTGCCAGCTATGCTTCCAACTCTCGCACATTCGTTCCTCACTACCAAGCACAAAGAGATCTTAACCGTAGCCGCATCGGTAGCATTCCTGGAGCTAGCGACAGCGGTGCCGATTTGGCGTCCAACGCTGACTTGGACGTTGAAATGGCTGATATTGCAGAAATCGTGGTCCCCACCAATAAATGCTCCGATCCCGTCGAAGCTCTCCCCACCGAGATTGTCACTCTGATCCTCTCCCATCTCGACCCCGAGAGTCTCAAGGCCGCCCAACGAGTTGCTAAGAGCTGGTCTCGCATCGCCAAGGATCCTCTTATCTGGCGTGCCCAATACCTGCAACAATACGAGAAACAGACTTATGTGTCTCCGGCACCTATTCAGATTGGCGGTATCGGCACAGGTCTCCCCAACCAGCCCATGCAGCATTGGGAGTTGATGCACGACGCCAGAAGACGCATCGACAAGAACTGGACTCGCGGCGACCAAGGCGGCAAGGGTATCTACTTGGCTGGCCACACCGATTCCGTCTACTGTGTGCAGTTTGACGAGCAAAAAATCATTACTGGATCCCGCGACCGTACCATTCGTGTTTGGGACATCAACACCTACAAGTGTCTCAAGGTCATCGGCGGTCCTAGCGTCCGTCCCTCTCCCGGTCCCAAGGTCCTGCGTACTGTGGAATACCCCAAGTTCCACCATGCCGAGTCATCTGTTAATGGCACTGCCTACGGCAACAGTATCTACCATGTTCCCTCCGACTTCCACAGCGCCAGTATTCTTTGCTTGCAGTATGACCACGAGATTCTCGTTACTGGTTCTAGTGACAACGATCTTCTGGTCTGGAATGTCAACACTTACGAGCCTATTCGTCGTCTGAAGCAGCATACTGGCGGTGTCTTGGACGTTGCGTTCGATGAGAAGCACATAGTTTCTTGCTCCAAGGACTGCACCATCATTGTCTGGGATCGTAAGACTCTCGAGCCCATTCGTACCCTCACTGGTCACCGCGGTCCTGTCAACGCTGTTCAGCTCCGTGGTAACCTTCTGGTTTCTGCTTCGGGCGACGGTGTCGCTCGTCTGTGGGACTTGAACAAGATGCAATGCGTCCGTGAATTCCCCCAAAAGGAGCGTGGTCTCGCTGCCGTCGAGTTCAGCGATGATGCAAAGTTCGTCCTCGCTGGCGGTAACGACCACGTCACGTACAAGTTCGACGTCGCTTCCGGAGAAGAGGTCAAGCAGTTCACTGGTCACACTCAGCTGGTGCGTTCGCTTTTCCTCGACACTCAGAACCGTCGCGTCGTCAGCGGTTCTTACGACTTGGACTTGCGCGTGTATGACTACGACACTGGTGCTCTCCTTGGCCGCTTCAACGAGTGGACCACCTCTTGGATGTTGGCGGCTAAGTGTGATTACCGCCGCATCGTCTCGACAAGTCAGGATGGTCGCATCCTCATGATTGACTTTGGTCGTGACGCTGCTGGTCAAGTCATGCCTGGTGTCGAGCTTCTCAAGGGTATTTCGCCGCTCTCGCTATGAGGCATGTAGTACGAACTAGCATGTAATGGGCAACAAGGAGCCTATGGGAGTTTTTAACAATTTTTGGGAAACAAGCGTGATACCTCTGGGACACTATAAAGGGGCAATTGGGCCAGCGGGATCTTTCATTTTCTTTCCTTTTCTTTTCTTTCCTTTTCTTTTTTCTCCTTTTCTTTTCTTTCTCTTTTCACTACTAGACCACTTTCCTTTCTCGTCGCGTTTTTACTGGAAGTCTTTGGAGATTCAAACTCGGGGTTGGGGAAGCAAAGGCATATCGGGCGTTTTTGTGTTTTCTTTTTTGGAGTCTACCACAACTTCTTCATCTGGGGGTGGTTAAGAACTAGGGAGGCGTCTTTTCTGATGTGTGTTTGGATTTTCGCTCTCTTTTCTGTCGTTTGCAAAATTTCGAAATATGCCAAATGATATGGCATTCCTTTCTCCAGCGTTCCATGCTTCCTCAATCTTCGCTTCTTTGCTTTTGAACACTTTTGCGACAGAAAAGTTTCTGATGAGGGTTTGTTTCTTTTTGGACTTTTGATGACTATCATCATCTGTCTACTGTTGTTTTCGGTAGTTCTGTATGGTAAATAACACATTCTTTGCCGTCATGTTTCACTCGTGCCCAATTTCCTTTTTCCATTCTTATCCATTCTCTCTTTATGCACCAGAGTCTTCTGCTTTTTGCCCCCGTAACAATTGATCGCTAGCAAGTGTTTTTTTTCAACTTGTTTCCATGATCAAACCATCTCAAGAGCAGTTACTTCAATAGATATCTTGCAAGATACTTTGTACTGACTCCTCTCTATAGTAATTCGATGATGTGATTCTTTGGTACAAAAGGTAAGAAGGTGTGGCGTTATTGGTGGGAAGATGATAAATAAAAGTCAGGGTCACGCCAAACTCAACCGGGACTTGAGGGTAAAATTTCTGAAGATATGGCCGAAACAAAACAGCTACAAAGATAAAAGAGCCTTGTACTCTGTATTAGAAATGGACACAATGGTATGGAGTTATCCCAAACGAGCCTCATGGAAACGCATCGTGATGGAACAAAAAGATCATCATAGGTGAATATTCAGGGAAGGGGGTATCTTTTCTAGAGAACAGGAGATAGCAATGCTCATCATCTCATCGTAACCACCTTGTGGCCACCACGATGGTCACACAAGGACTTAGCCTACTTAGCAGCCAATAACAACTCCCTGAACTTCGGTCCTAAGAGTTTGATCGTCGTCTCCGCCGACGGCGCGTCAGGAGTCTTGTCCTTGACAACCTTGTCCGCCTGCTTGAGATCAACACCAGACTCCTTGATCTCGCCATCGACATCCCTTCTGGCCTCTTGCTTGACACTGGCACTGGCGCCCTTGCGAACGGGTCCTTTGGCTGTCTCGGGTGTCACCAGCGTCGAGTCGAGCAGTTCCTGCCATCTAGCCAGATAGGCTCCGGGTCCGTATGGCGTCGAGGATTTGTTGCTGATCACGTCGCTGATTCTAGCTGCGGATGATGCGTATAGTTCGTCGAGGTATTTTGCCGAGGCATCGACTTCTTTGCGGACCTTGTCTTGCTCGTCAGGTTTGAGTCCGTCAAAGGCTGTGGAGAGGGAGTCATAGATTGACGGGGAGGCGTATTCTTGCTTGAAGTTGGCGGTAACCTTGTGGACGTAATCCTTGAACCATTGGGTTACTTCTTTTCCGTTCTTGGCAACTTGGTGGATGAAGCGATGCGAGGCACCCAAGTGGCTGTGCAAGAGGTGTACAAAGTCTTCGACGCTGGGAGGCTTGCCGTCCTTTTTCGGCTTGACTACCTTGATCATTTCATCCATGAAGGCCTGGAAATCTGCGACAGTGGCGCTGAGGTCAACAGCTTGGTGGACTTGTCTGATCATGGGCTCGTAAGCAGCCACACCGTCGCGTACGGCTTGGGTGAGATGATCGGGACTGTGATGACAGAGAACATCGATAATCTTATTTCTGTCTCGCACAGCCAGGCTCAAAGACAAGTACTCGAGGGCCAGTTTATGTTGTTTTTCGTTGAGATCCGGACTCGCCGAAGACAAGGATAGAATGGTCGAGACGATCGACATGGACTGCTCCTGGCTTCGTCTACGGCATTCTTCTTGCTCTGGTCGGCTTTGTTCCATCCAGGCCTTCAGTGCTTTGCGCTGGTCTTGGGACGGTGCATCCTTGTCTTTCGCGATCTTGTCCAGTCGCTTCTTGAGCTCCTTTTTGTCCCAGCCAAGGACGGTGGATATGATCTGTTGCATCAAGTTCATGCCTTCGTCTGCACCACTGCTGATGCCCATCCAGTTGGTTAGAGTGCCGACACTAACCTTGGCAAGCATTAGCTTGACCATGCCATTAATCATGGTGGCAACATTGCCGACACGGAGCGTCTGTCGCATCAATGTGTAAGGTGCACTAAAGTTGTCAGGTCAGTAAGATTCGAGAGTAATAGGACTTCCATAGACTTACAGCTTGTGTACGTTCTCGACCATGCGAAGTAATGACGGACCCTCGGGACCAATGACAAGAGTGTAATGCATGAAAGACGCGAGATTGACAACAACAAACTCGTGAGCGGCTTGAACGAGACTATCATGCTTGCGCAGGTCGTCGGTCTCTGCAGCCTTGGCGAACAGCTTGTCGAACAGGTCGCCATAGACCAGCTGCTGCATAAAGACATACCACGCGCGCAGCACATCGTCAGGCTTGGTGGGGTCAAAGTGCTGATCCTTGAGAGCCGACTCGTCCTTCTTGATGCCACCATAGCAACCTCTGGCGGGGTATTCTATCAAAGCCGAGATGGCAGTAGCCAACGTCTTCCTTATGCCCAAGAGACCCTTGTCATAACTCTCACTCAGGTTTGCTTGTGCCAACTCTTCGATTATGTTTTCGACTCGGACTTTCCAGAAGTCGGGCGAGACGTCGTGGAGGCCTGGTAGTGGGAGGATGAATTTGGAGAGCAGAGATTGTAGGATGGGCGAGGACGTGGTTTTGGAGTCTTGGAAGGGCGGGCCGTATTGTTTGATGGCGGTGGGTGACTTGAAGTGGCAGATCTCGTCGTAGGTTGCGTGATGGGTCAACAGGTCGAACAGAGCACTGCTCTGCTCGGAGCTTAGGTGTGAGGTCGACATGTGTAGAAGATGTATATGATGATATTGATTATGGATTGGAGAATACTAGAACGAAGATGGGTGATGTCGAAGGTCTTGGTGAGTTGTGGACCGTAGAAAGTGTCGAGAGGCTCATTCTTGGTGACATCATGGCAGTCGCGCTCATGATGCGCCTGCATGACCCCGAATGCTCTTTCCTTCTTGATATTCTGCCACCAACACCAGAACTTCGACTATGTATTCACTCGTGTGCTATCATGCTCTCGCGTTCCCATCATCTCTGCTGTTGCTTGCGTGCGCCCCTCGATCGTGAATCCCTCGAGCTGATGACTCGATTGCCGGACCCAACAGTCATTGTACCCAAGTCCAGATCCGCATATGGCGAGTTTAGATATCAGTTGTCATCGCGACGTATCAATGTCAGCGCAGTACTGCCCATGATGACATTAGTAGCAATCAGAAGAAACACCACAGCGCGTATTCCTCGTCTCTTAAGCTGTAAACCAGTCAGCGATCTTATCTTAGTCAACGAGACAATAAGTCCTACCTGGTTGTGTTTGGCCACCGTTTCGAGGTATGGCAAAAGGACGGCCACAGCAGGCACGTCCACAACTGCAACCACAGCCGTTGCAAGAGCGACTCGCAAACCATCCTCAAGGATCCAAGCTGGTAGGATGCTGATCAGCGAGATGGTATAAGGGCTTCGGTAGACAAGACAAGGTATTGATGTCTGTTCGTATTCGAATCTCGTATGACGGCAAGTAGGTATCCAACAACTCCCATGGTAATAATGGCGTTGATGAAGCAGAGTAAGAAGGCCAATCCAAATGGACCCCGTGAGTCAGATTGTGCCATGTTGTAAGCTATTATGGGGTGCAAAATGTAAAGACTACAGACGAACACTTCCCTATATATGTGACAAGCAGCAAGGCGCAAGTACAATCAAGAATGATGGCGAAGCATGCAGTGTAGGCGCAGTCGGTAGGCAAGAATGCAAACATGCAAGGGGGCAGGCAGCTTCGAAGAAGACATTGTCATGTATTTATTGCTTTATCTAGCTTTATATATCTGGTACACCCAGACTGTATATTTCTTTTGTATTATTTTGTACTTCTCTCTCTTCAAAGCTTGTATCCTGCAACGGAGAGTCTTGAGTAGAAAGTTGGATGGCAGGGGGAAACAGACGGGCGCCAGCGCCAGATCAAAACCATTATGCCGAGTCTATGCGATGTGAAAAACGTCAAGTCGATAAAACTAATGATGAGGGTATTGGTGAAAGATGTTCATGGCATGATCGAGGTAGATTTCCTTAGTTCTTGGTACCGGGAGGAGTCGAGGGGCGAGAAGGGTTAGGAGTATCCGAAATGGCAGAACCCTCAAGGCTCTTGGTGACGCCGATAATCTCGCGGAGCTGCTTCTGGCGTTCACGCTCGATACCGTGCATGACAGCGTCCAAGACGTTGGGAACGGTAGCCTTGGGCTCGAAGCGAGGAGTAGTGCCGTGTTGGTATACACCAGTCTCGACCAGGATAGAGTACCAATTCTGTTTGGCGACCTTGTTGAACTCGTTGGTTCCGCGAATGTCGGACTCGGGAGTGTCACCGACGAAGTAGATGGTCTCCGGAGGAGAGTCAATACCGTGGGTGTACTTGCGCCAGTGCTGTAGAAGACGAGTGGCGAACTGGAAAGTACCAATCTGAGGCTTGCCGAAGGCGACTGTCTCTAGGTCTTTGCCAGTGACGGCCTTGTACATAGCCTCGAGGGAGACACGGAGAGCACCCATACCGAGACGGGTGTGTTCGTGAGATGCTGACCAGATGACATCGTTGTGGGAGAAGAAGACAGGGGGACCCTCGTCCAGAGTCTCGGAGCGGGTGCCGACGACACCACCCTTGGACATGAGGAGATCAAGAATGATCTGTTGGTCACCAGCCCAATCGCGGCTGTCGGCAAAGACGAAGATGGCCTCAATCTTGACGTTGGTGAAGTCGCGATCACGGGAGTGCTTCAAATCCTCCGCGGTCATGGTACGGAAAGGCGTCGTGTCGGGGTTGTGCTTGATGATGTCTCCAGGAGTGACGACGTCCTTGAAGCCGTAGCCCTCGGCGACTTGACGGCACTTGTCACCCTCACCACCAATAACGAGGACGGTGTTGTACTTGTCGGCCATCTCCTTCATGGGTGTGTGGCCGCAAATGAACTGACCGGGTGAGACCTCAATGTCGAGCTGTTTGCTAAGCTGAATGCATCTCTCCTGCTCAGTCTTGCCACCACCGTTTGTAAGGAAAATGTAGGGACTGCAGAGGTCAGTATTGGAAACCTGCTGTGCTGACAAAGACAACACTTACATTTTGATTCCATATTGATTTTGACCGTTGAGCACCTTCATGGCTTCGACAGCCTCGGGAATAGGACGTCCACCACGGATCAAAACACCATCGATATCAAAGGCGTATGCATATCTGTCGGTGACACTCGACTCTTTCGGTGTGTCGGAATCCTCGAGAGGAGTGATTGCTTCAATTTCTTGTCTGGCCAATTCCATAGACGCCGCAATGTCGTTGGCTTCCTGGTCAACGAGATGAGGAGGCACGACGATGGCGGGACCACGCGAAAGAAGGTCTGCTGTGGCATCCTCGCTGGACAACCTGCGCAGGGTGCGCGGTCTGGGAGGGTTGGACTTTGTGGTAGTGCTCATGGTGACTCTGATTGTGGTTGTGACTGGTACGAAGGACAACACAGAGGAGGACGGGGAGAGAGAAATATGTGAGAACCGCGTGCGGGGAAAAGAAGGAGAGGGTCAACAACCTTGGAGAGAGCGAGCGTCATTGCAGCCTATATAAACCGAGAAAGCACCTTGGGTTCCTGGTGCTTCTGGTTGAATTTAGTGCCCGACTCCACGCGATTAAACGTAAAAGCCTCTGACGAGTTAGCGCGGGCTGCCATCTAGTCAACGCTCACCAGAATGTGTGCGGCTCAACTGATGTGGATTTGACGTCTCGACGTGGTGGTATCGTGCTATATCATTCCTCTAGCCAGAGATATAGACCATAAGGATGTCAAATCTCGCAGATGGTCGTTGGTGTTTTGCATGGCGTACAGATGATGTTTGACTTGAGCTTGAATCGTCAAGCGCGAACCCGATCTCTGTGACGACATGGTGGCGCTTTCCCACGTTGCCGGCCAGCGTTCCTCCTTCGACCGTGTTTTGTTGTCTCAACCGATTTCCATGTCGATATGCCGTACTTGGAAAATTGCATTAAGACGAATGGAAGTACCTAATCTTAGGGCCAACGACAAGACCGGGTCTCACTTCTCATGCCGTTTTTGTATGGAAGACTCGGTTCGACTGGAATGTTCGTTGAGATCGCATGCACGTGTACGGGTGTTGAATAATTGATCGAAACCACTTCCGAATCCATACGAGATTGTTGGTCTGTGAGAGCAATCATAAGAAGCCCTTGCTCGGCATATGTGAGTTGCGTGCTCTTGTTCCGTTCTGCCCTCGCTTGGAGTGACTTGTAAGTACGATAAATTAGGTAGGTAGGAGGAGCACGCTGTCAAACTCCAACCGCATTTGGAAGTGACTACCCATGTAACTTCCTTAAACACCAAAAACATGTAAACGGAGCTTTCGGTGCTGGGAGCATTGTCTTCCTCACCTCAATCGCTCACCCCATCATCAAGCAAGATGAATTGGACGGGCGGCAAGTTGCAACGAAACTCGAAGAGCAAAGGCAACGCTGTGGTTGAACGCCAGAAATCACACTTTGCCAAAGCCCGCAACAAAGCTCCGAACAGGACCGGTTCCTCGACCAAATCCTGGAACGACACCTCTCCAACTCGACCTCCATCTCCTCCGCCATTCAAGAAAGTTCGCACCCAACACAGGCACTCTCCACGGGTACAAAAATGGTCCGTGTCTGGCCAAAAAGATGAACATCGTCTTGTGGGAGACTTTGTGTTACCATCTAGAAACAGCGATGTCTACGTTCGAGTAGGCCAGAGAGCGTTTGCTAGCCAGCTCGACACGACCATGGCTAGTCCCTCGACCAGGATTCGGTCACACTCCACATCTCCTTCAGATTATTCCTCAAACTCGATGCTCCTTGATGGGGTCGAGCGGCTAGGCTCCCAGATCAAAGTCTCCGAAAATCGTGAATCTTACCGACCAGATCAAGGCAACAGCTTTACCTCACCATGCATGTCGGAACGAATGCGGTTTGCGTTGAGTGATTCGATGGAGGACATCTTGCGGAGTCAGGATGATACCCAGTATCCCTCAGATTTTGCAACACATGCTTCATCAGCTGTTCATGCTGTCACAAGTCCTGAAAATGTTCCGAACAACACATCAGCCGAGGATGTGCAAAGAAATCCAGATGCGGCTGAGCGATTGGAAGGCTCACCGGTCAAGCTACCAAAGCACTCGAACATTTCTGGAATTCCTGCACAAGATGATACTACAAGTCACAGTCACAAGGACTTTGAAGACACCGATGATACTTGGCTCAGGTTCATCGACGAGGAAGTAGATGTTGGTCAGGCAGAAAGTGACTGGTATCCTGCAGCTCAATATCAGACGCAAGCCTCGCCAAATGCTCTGTCTACTTTGACAGCGGTTCATGATGAGCCGTTCTATCCGGTCAGTGTTCGTGGCAGCACCCCGCAGTCGTCTTGCCCGACAGCACGCGCATGCCTGCTCGAGACAGGAACATCGAAGCGGATAGGCGGTGAGATAAGCGAGAAAGGACCAAGACTCAGCCACGACGATCAAGTATGGAGGGAATTTGTGCTAGGATACGACCCGGACGCTTCACGAGTGTAAATCATGATCAAACAGGAAGGGAAGGGGAGACGAGTATGGTGACTCGTGCTTTCAGGAGTAGCTACAGAGGTGAAGGGTGCCACGGCAAACGTTTTCGACTCCAGCTGGAACGACTTCCATCGTCTGCGAGACATACAGCGCGTTTCTGGATTGCTAGTCGCTGCAAGGCGAACGGTCAGAAGCACGCCACTTGTGGAGAAAGACATGTGGGGGGTTGTGTGTTGTTCGATTCACCAACGACTGGGAATAGTTCTTGACATGTCAGAAAAGCTCCAAGCGGTCAGACATACATGGTTCCATGGATGCTTATCATACGCCTATATCACTATAGACCAGTTCACGTGGTACAGTTCGGCGTGGTAAGCCAAGGTCTTTATACATGTCCGCAATCATGGTCCCGTAAAACAAATCATGGCGAGGTGCTTGTTCATGCACGTGTCGACTGCCCAGCCCCTTGCCGACATGGGCACGGCTGTGGCGTGGAATGCACAAGCACTGTAACGCTAATGCGACAGGACGTCTAACGTGAGCGCAGGCAGGTCAAGCCGAATCAAGAAGTGTTTAATACTCCTGCTCTTGATACTCACCCCCCACAAAAGATGATGTTGCCTCACGTCCTAACATCTTTCGCGCAGGTGGTTGCCACGAGCCGCAGAACTGTTTCGGATCTCAAATCTGCCGACCTTGCCTCGTCCAAACTTCAATGAGCAGGGGTTTAGAGTATGGATGCTCCCAAAGTCTCCCAATCTCCGGCTCGTTGAAGGATTCAGAGAGCGGTGGGCTTAGCTACATGGATTCGTATCTAACGGGCGCGAGGTGTACCCCCCCTTGGAACAAGTAAATCAGGCCCATCCTGATAAACAACGAGTTTGCCCAAGCTGCGGACCGACTGCACGGTGATGTTGTTCGCAACCTTGGTGGGCTTGGGACGATGACAGGCATGAGAGACACGGCTATCTAGCCGTGATGCATTTAATACGGGCGTGAACGCGGGGGAGGTTCCAATCAATCAAAAGAAAGGTGGCGGCAGATTGCGATGAACAGTGTTGAAGCGTGTTTCAGCATGATGAGGGCAGGGCTCGGAGCGGATGCGGCCGGCGCTGGGAAAAGTAGATGGGATACAAGTTCCGTCTTACCGTCACCTTACGTGGGCCCTGGTCGCGCGAATTGAGCGAGTTGGTTGTCGCAAGTCGCAAGTCAATGCTGGCGTGAGCGGAAGCGACTACCAAGGGCTTGACAGTCAGGCAAGAAGGCTCCGCAAGCAGGTTTCAGCAGTCCGTGTGCATGACAGGAGTCACTGCCCAGAGGACGAGGTTCCGTGGGCCGTGGGATCGAGTGGTTCTCTGGTGTTTTAGTGGACCTGTCAGACTAAAGTTAGCTAGCGACGGGAATACCACAACCATTCGCGTGCCGAGAGACACACAAGATGTTTCGCAGCAGTTTGGAGGCAGCGCCAAGGGGCGTGTTGCTCGTATCAGGAGATGATGCGAATCGTTCTCGAAGGAAGCAGGCAGGCTGGCGCGGTACTGCTAGTTAGTGGGAGAAGTAGATCATGACATTGTGTTTGTGTTAGTGCTCGGATCGGCTGGCGGCAGGACTAGCCGGGGGCACTTTTTGCGCCAGACGCCAGTGCAGGCCAAATAACCATCCTGAGATCCACCGTGTTCCTTTTCCTCTTTACCCAGCACCTCCCGCCCTGTGTCTCAACTCTCTCTCTCTTTCCGCCTTTGCTTTGTTGTGTCGAGACAGTCAGGATACCCCGCGACGGCCTTGCGACCAACATACGTTCCTTACACCTGCATTGCCTCACAGCCTCCTTTGGAGCAAACTATTTTCGTCAAGCCTCATCAGCCTTACCATCTCCCAACTACAGGCGCGTCATCTTGCGAGATCGTCCTGCAGCTGCGCACGTCCCGTCGCATTGCCAACACGCACACGCATCGCCAACAATAGGACAGACCTTTGGAAGATGCATCACCGCCTCGCCAGGACCTCGACATGAGCCTGACCCAGTTCTACCTCGCCGCCGCTTCGACCCAAGACTCGCCGTCAACCACGATTTACAATGGCTTTCATACCGCTTCACAACCCTCAACAATCCCCACCAGCGCCCCTTCCTACACCAACTCGACCCTCGCCATGGCCCACACCCCGGCATCCGCTGCTTCTTTGAGCAAGGTCTCGACGGCCGCCAACAGCCCAAGCGATCAATGGAACATGTCACACTACCAACGCTCCGTTGACCGCGCCGTTCCCATATCTCTGCCTCCTTCTGCCATGTCCGATTATGCCTCTCCCTCGACGAACGTATCATCGTCCTACAGTTCCATGACCGAAGCTTTTGGCATGTCCAAGGGTACTGGTCTCATACGACGTTTGTCTCGCGGCGCCCACAACAGACTCAGGCGAAGGCCCTCCACTACACAGACTAATCGCATCCGCGATCAAAGCGCTGGTCCCGTTCTGGTGCGCAGAAGGAGCGACAGCACTGGCCAATCTGACCTCGCGGGCGACATGTCCGACCTCGATCTCGGACGCACTTCAGAGGACGGCAATGAAGACACAGTTACTTCCTACCCACCTCCAGATTCCTCAATATCACTCGGCCTGCTTGCCAGTCGTAAGGTTTCAGCAGCATTGGCCGAAGGCGGTGTTGCCCCGACCATCTCATCCGTGCTGGAGCAAGGTACTTGGCTTACCAAGGTCACCAAGAAGAAGCGCAAGGTCCTCAAATTCCGTTTGGATCCCCTGGCTGCCAAGGTGTGCTGGAATCCATCAAATCCCTCCAAACAATTCTACATAGACGATGTTCGCGACATTCGAGTCGGCGCCGAGGCGAAATCATCACGCCAGGACATCCAGATCCCCCCTGACCAAGAACGATGCTGGATCACCATCGTCTACGATGCCTACGAACGATCCAAGGGCAGTTCAATCAAGACCATGCATCTCATCGCCCCAAACGACTATATTGTCAAGCTCTGGACTGATGCGCTGAACGTCGTATCACGCGAGCGCATTGAGATTATGAACGCGCTATCAGCCAATCCCGAGAAGAGCGAGCGCAGTATGAGAATGGCGTGGAAACAGGCCACGTCACGCAAGAATCCCGACGCCGAACCAAAGATCGATTTCGAGGATGCAAAGTGGATCTGTCGTAAACTCGAAATTAACTGCTCCATCAACACCGTCCGCACGCACTTCAATCATGCAGACCTTGATCTGGTTGGTGAGCTCAATTACTCTCAATACCAATACTTCGTCAATCTCTTCAAGATCCGCAAAGACGTCCAGTCGCTCTACTACGGCATCAAGCGCTCAGACGAGCCGGAACTCAACCAAGAGGCTTTCCTAGAGTTTTTGCGAAAGGAACAACATATTGACGTCGAAAAGGATCGTGCTTCATGGAAAAGCAAGTTCGAGCTTTATTGCCGAAGCGCTTCTGGAAAAGCCACCGATCGGCAGGTAACCCCCACCATGAATCTGCAGGCCTTCCAGACCTTCCTCTCCTCCGGATCAAATGGAGCCACAGCTTCAATCAAGTCTGATCCTACTCTTGATCGTCCACTCAACGAATATTTCATCTCAAGTTCTCACAACACATACCTCATGGGCCGCCAGGTTGCAGGTCTGTCCAGTGTAGAGGGCTACATCTCAGCTCTCGTCAAAGGCTGCAGATGTATTGAGATTGACTGCTGGGATGGCAAGAATGGTTTGCCCATTGTCAATCATGGTCGAACCTTGACCACCGAAGTCATGTTTGAAGACTGTATTGCCGTCATCTCGCGTTATGCATTCGCATCTTCAGTCTATCCATTGATCATCTCACTGGAGGTTCACTGTAACCCAGATCAACAGCTGCATATGGTCAACATCATGAAACTCTATTTCGGAGACGCTTTACTCACCACACCTCTGGTTGAGAATGCATCTGTACTCCCATCTCCGGAAGAGCTCAAAAACAAGATTCTGATCAAGGTCAAGGCAGCTTCTCAGCAATATACGACACAAGACCTAGCAGAAAATGGTAATACTTACAGGCAAAGAAGCTTCAGCTCCCCTTTCAGCCGAGCTACAGAGAACAGCGTTCCTCCATCACCACTGCAAAACGCTGTGGTTGGTGACGGGCTTGCCGCAAAGCCATCAAACACCTGGCCTGTACTACGTGGTTCTTCGTCTGCTCAAAGTACAGTGCCTTCAACATCGAGCTCTTCTGAGGACAGCGACAGTACACCTGCGTCTGTTGACTCGAAGAAGAAAAACAACAACAACAACAAGAAGACCAGCAATATCGTGCCTGCCTTGGGTGCTCTTGGTGTCTACGCCTGCGGCATCAAGTACTCCGACTTTTCTGCTCAAGAAGCCCGGACATACAACCACATTTATTCCTTTGCTGAGAACACCTTTGAACGTATCTCTAGAGATCCCGAAGTCAAAAGTCAGCTCGAAAAGCACAATTCTCGATACCTCATGAGAGTTTATCCCGCCGCTATTCGCATCGACTCCTCGAACTTCAATCCTCTTCAGTCTTGGAAGCGCGGAGTACAGATGGCAGCTCTTAACTGGCAAACATATGACATCCACATGCAGATGAACGAAGCCATGTTCGCTGCCGGTACAGACCGAACCGGATATGTCCTCAAGCCTGAGGAGATGCGTTACAACAAGCAAAGTCAAGCCAGCGGTTCGATACTCGACAGCTTGAGGTTCCACAAGAGAGGAAAGCATTTGGTACAATTCAGTGTCGACATCATCTCAGCCCAACGTCTTCCTCGACCTCGAAATCATAACCCTGAGCTAGGCATGAATCCCTATGTCGAGTTCGAAGTCTACACCGCCGAAGACAACAAATCTCGCGGCTACGCCAAGGTCGATGGAGGTATTGATATTCAACCTTCTGGTATGGGACCCTCTGTCAAGAGACGGACCAGACTGATCGAAGGCAATGGATTCGATCCAAACTTTGGTGATTGCTTCAGAGTTTCCCTCGAGACAAAATACCCCAGCCTGGTCTTCGTCCGATGCACAGTCTGGAACTCACCCGACGGACGCAATGCCTCGTCTAACAGCACGCTTCTTGCCACCTTCACCGCAAAACTTACCAGCCTTCAACAAGGCTACCGCCACCTGCCCCTCTTCAACTCCTACGGCGAACGCTACCGCGATGCCAAGCTGTTTGTTCGAGTCAAGAAAGATTCACCCATTGCCTTGGCATCAGCCGAGGCGGAATCGAAAGATGAATCTTGCCCGATAGTCTCTGGTCCGCGGGCGGAATCCATAAGACAAGGGTCAAGGTCATGGTCGAGAAAGATTTTCAAGCGGGCGTCGAGTGAGAGAAGACGGAGGCCACAGTGGCCTGAATGGCAGGGACCCCTCAGCCGCACTTCCAGCACCGAACGATGTTAACGACTTTACGCCTTTTTGCATAAAAGCCACCCTCCCTAACTGTGCGCGACTTCTCTGTGCAGACCTTTTTCCTCACAGTCGCATTCGGATATTTGTGGAGCCCCCTTCTCTTTCTTGGGCACCAAAGGGTGGTTTGGTGGTTTACTTTGGCGTTTCTTCCTTGTTCTGGACTGTTCATCTCGAATACCCCCAAGCGGCTGTTTTTGCGCACTTTTCTTCTCCACCGCTTTTTCATCAGTTTGGTTTGCATCTCATCTCAACAGACTTTTTGCATGCAAGCAACAACAACAAGACTCCCTGGTGGTAGTCGTTCTTCCCATGAAGCTCTTTCTCCTTGATCTGATACCCCTGTATTATTACTATTCTTTTCCCAGCACAGAAGCTGTAAGAAGAAGAATCATCCATTCGCTACCCTTTTTTTTTACATCATTCTTCGGGTTTTACTTTTTCTTCTTTTTCTTTTCTTTTCTTGCCTGCTTGTTCTTTATCTTCTTGTTCTATTCTTCTTTTTTGTATACATTTAGATTTTGGTGGTGGTGGTTTCGGCATTCGGAGGATCGTCGCTTTGAGGGCTGGTTTCTTTACCTCGAGTGTTGTCATTGACGAAAAGAGATCCGTGGGTTTCGGAGGATATGAGTTATAGTCGTGGATGGATGTGAAAACTCTTATCAATCCAAAATCTTTGGGGGGTTTCCATCTCCTTTTATTGTTACGCCTTCCTTGTTGTAATTTCTCCATCTGCGTGTATGTGTTTTGTTTCTTGGGGTTTTGATTCGAGGAACTTTGCAAAGTGAACTCCATAGTTTTTGCAATTGGAGTCTTGGAAGATGTTAAACATCTCTGTTTCCATGCTTTTTTTTTGTGCACTTGTTTATCAAAAAGCGGCTGTTTCTTTAGTGAACCTGTGTGGAAACAACTAAAAACACGATACTTCTCAAGAGCTTGTTTCACCAGATTATTCTCAGCCAATCTTTTGATCCAAGGCATGAAGTATGCTGGAATTTCTTTCTGTATCGAGAAAGGAGTATAGGGGCCTTGTGTGTGTGGGGGGATATCTCTCACTGTAGGAGGCGTCAACTTTTGCGTGGGAGAGACTCGATGCATTGTTTTCAAAAAGAAGAAGAGCTTTTTGTAAGTCCCAGGGGGGAAACAAGAGGCAGAAAAGGAGACACGGAATGTATTGTGCCGAAACGTTGCGTTGGAAGAGGTAAAGCCTCTGCCACAATGCATCTAAAGATAAGTGGAATCGTGTGTTCCTCAAGAAACGGAAAAAAAGGCACACCCTCAAGGTGCAACCAAAAAACAGACACTCCAGCCACATGCAAAATGCTTTCACCAATGTCTCTTCGACACAGAAAAACTCCTGCTCAGGATAAACAAATAATCTCCCCATCCCAACCACCAGAAACTCCTTGCATCACCCTCATAACTCAACCAAAGCAAAGACGACTAAGACAATGAGGCGCACATCTACCCAAGACCACCCCAAGCACCTCTAATCCTCCTCGCCAATTGGATGTCTTTTTGCATAATGGTGACTCGTTTGGCGTGGATGGCGCATAAATTCGTGTCTTCAAAGAGATGCACCAAAAATGCTTCGGCGGCTTCTTGGAGTGCCATGATGGCTTGCGATTGCCAGCGGTAGATGCCCGAGCCGGCGGGTGCCATGGAGATGCAGACTTCTCTGACCTGTTGGGCATGTTAGCTAGGCGTATTCCTATATTTCCCTTCCTGCGTGTTCAAGCTTTCACTCCAAGGAAAGGGTGTGGCATCTCACCAGTCGAGCAAACGGCAACTTCAGGATCAACAAATCTGTACTGCGCTGGTACTTTCTGATTTCACGGAGGGCGACGGTGCCGGGTTTGTAGCGACGGGATTGCTTTACTGCGCCTGTGGAACTGCGGCG